>VYZV01013920.1:123477-222627 GCA_013401275.1 Pandion haliaetus | reverse complement strand
GGTAGAGCAAGGAAGACTGTCCTCTTTACTTCTCTGTCCCCAGCCCTAAAATGAGAGCCTTTTTGTGATAATACACCAGCCAATCAAATATATATCTCTCTCTATATATTGCATGAGAGCTCAGTCAATGGAATGGATGTTTTTCTACTTGTGGATCCAATCTCAAGAGGCCTGAACAGCTCTTACACAAGTTTTATAACCAGTGGGGTTTGAAAGCCTTTTCTGCTTTGTAGAACTGGGTTGTCAGAGACTGTAGCTAATGGCATTGCATTGCTGTGTCATGAATATACCTTCAGAGTTCGTTTGTCAGCAGTGTTGTGTTCCAACTCTCCCTGTCCCAGCCTCGACAAATTTCAGATTCATCTCATAATAAATTCCACTTTATAGATGAGTGAGTAAGAAGCAGCTTAGCAGCAGGGAGTGTGTGCTTTACTTTTGAACATAATGAGCGGTTCTAATTTATAAACTATAGCTATGGCTGAGAAGTCCTGTAACCCTTTAATCTCAAATTATTTATGGCTTTCCCTTACTTTTTAATATTTTTTTTTTATTTTTTCCTTTTTTTCTTTCACCTGAGGCTCAGGAGGGTTTTCCCACTGCTGCATCATTCAGCGTGTGACAGGATAAGGGGATATTAGTTTCAGAACAGTGCTTTGTGAGGTTTTTTTTAATGGAAAGTAATTTAGGATGTGTATCCTGTCAGATGTATTTGAATAATTCCTAAAAGACTAGTAGAATTTGACCTTTGCTGCCAGTAATTATCATTGTCCTTGAAATTAACATAACAAATCTCTATTTGCATTTTTTAAATTGATTATAATTGTAATTTTTAAAGACTCAGTTGACGGTCTTTGCACCCACAAGCATCAGTGAGAATTTCCTGAAAATAAAATTTGCAGGATAAAACCCTCTTAAAATGATTTTTATACAAAAAGATAATTGTGCTTGTTCATTATCTAAACTACAAGGGCACACATCTTATGGGCTTATAGGCATTTGATTCTTTTTATAGTTTCTTTTTATAGTTATGGTTCACTTAAATATACTGCTAGATTTTTTTTTAGCAGTGCATTTTAATGATATCTGCTTTCCAATATACAAACTGTGCTTTGAAATATAAATGAGTTATGAACAAAGAAGTATCAGTAGATGTACTGTCTATGCTAAGGCAAGCCATTAAGATGGATGCCAGTAAAGAGATGTGCCCACTTCTAGGAACATGTTCAATGGAAATTTTCCAAAGATGGCTAATTTTATTGTATTTTTGTGCAACAATTAGGAGGGAATTACGATAGTTCTTTCGACGCGGAGAAGGGAGTGGGCACTATTGTCATTGCAAAGCCCTTGGATGCAGAGCAGAGGTCAATATATAATATGACTGTGGAGGTCACCGATGGAACAAACATTGCCACGACTCAGGTAGAATATCACATTCCTTTCTTGGCAACTTTTTAATTTGTTAGTGGAATGTATATGCTATAAAAATTAATAATTTTGCCGTTCAAATAGAAGCTCATCCTTTGAGACCACCGTTAACTAATGGAGGGGATATTTTTAAGAGCCTTTCCATCTGGTTGTAAAGAACTGGCTGTTGAAGGTTTCAAAGCGTTATTTCTCCTTTTGTCCTCTTCGTGCTCACAGGAAAGTAATTTGCCTTCCTCCACCTGAGGGAGTCCCTATCACAGGCGGCGAAGCTTAGATTTTGACAATTGTACCACCTTGTAATGGTCCAAAATACAATAGTGCTTCTATGCTCTTGGGGAATATTGCTATTGATTATATTAAATGGAGTTTATACCTCTCATCCTTCCAAGACCCAAATGTGGGACACAGGATCAATTGTTGAGAGAAGAAATTGTTCAGAGGTGAAACTTAAAATTCAGAGGATCTCTTCTTTAGTGTCATTAAACCCATGATTACATTGTCTTCTGGGGAACAGCCCCAGTGAACCCCTTAAAACCAGGCTTGCTTACCAGGTTCAGTGCCTTTTAGTAATTAAAAAGTCAGGTCAGATAAACATGAAGGATTGGGATAATGCTGGCTCTGACACATCCTTGTTGGAGAGACCCTGACGCAGAGCCTGGGTATCTGTTCAGTGGGAACCAGTCTGGAGTTGGAACATGGTCAGGGGCATGGTACAAGGACAGAGACTCTGTGGTCCAGGTGGCACCACGGTGACTCCAAAGAACAAATCCTTCAATACGAGGTGCAGTTGTGGGGTACGGATTAGCTAGGGCCTAAAATCCTACATCTGAATTACTGCCCAAGTGTAAAGTGTGCCTATAGCCCAAATATTATTTGACCCATAGGGAAAAATACATACTGGTAGAGGGCACCTGTGTGCAGCCTCAAATCCCAGTTTAAATGTGGTTTATAGAGAAAATTTTAAAAATAGGTTTGGGATGTTATTTGCTTCTTTATAATGCAGAAGGAAAGCCTTAACATTTTTAATATTTACATATATGCATGCACATGTGGATGCTTCTGTTTTACCTTACCTTTTTGCTCAAATGGTTCAGATGTAAATCTGTATTCACTGAGTCACAACAGCAACTTTCCTAAGAGACTGTTAAATCATTGATTGCTTTCTCAATCTGCATTTCTGTTTATAACCAGCCCTAAAATCCCTATCCAAGTATCCCTATCTGATAATTTCTGCTGATAATCCACTCTTGATAAAAAAACATCATTTGATAGTAAATTAGGTGGTAGGAAATCTGCTATTTTCCCTGTTAGTTTTCAGTAATAAGTTGCATTTCTGCTAAAAACATCCCTTATTTTTAATTTTATTATATCTGGCCTGTATTCCCTGTTATGCCTTTCTCTGCTCAATTAAAGAGCTCTTTAAAAACCAGTATTTTCTCCCCAGGAGGGCACTTACTCAGAATAGTCAAATCACCTCCCAGTCTTCTGATAGACAAGTGAAGGAGAATGATTGACCTCTTTATGTTCCCTTTCCATAAGGCATTTTCTTCAGCCCTTGAGTAGTTTTTTGTTTTGCTTTGTTTTTTAATCTTGGCGACACTCTCAGTCCACATTTCAGAAATGTGGTGTTGAATCCCTAACACGACATTTTTTTTCTTGCTAACAATTCAGCCAAACAAATATTAAAAAGTAAGGGAATTTCAAACATGCTGGATACAAGTAATGTCTTTTCTCATGGATATTATGTTTATTGGTTTTGCTGCTTTTGATTTAATAAATTGACCCATATGACAGTCCTCAAAACCTATTTTGATGAAAACCCTACATTTTTAATTAAAACATATAGTAAAAACATATTTCAGTAAAGCTGTTGCATTCTAAAAGAAGCCTGAGCGTTCTTTGTAACAGTGATGTCATCTGTTTAAAAATGTAAGATAGTCATTTAAGATTGCAATAGTATAGCATTAGATAATCATCGGTGGGTACAGACCCTTCTTTCCTCCACCTCCTTTTCTCCATGTTGATACTGTTTAAGTATTTAACTGTGGCCCAGACAACATCTGAGAATGTGTTTCTTTTGGTCTTCACAACAGAGATTTCAAAAGTGATCATTATCTCAAAGCTGCCAGAATTGTGGCCTGCTTAAATATCTCTCCCTTTTACAAAACATTCATACTGAATTTTTGACTGTACTTTGGAGCCTTTGGTTACATTATACATCTTTATTTCTTTTTAGAACAATAATAGAAAAATCAAACTGATAGGTTAAGTAAAATATGTTGTAGAAAGAGTCAAAAAAGCATCTACTAATGGTTCTCAGTGGCCTTGTTTTGAGTTCTGATAAAATGACATTGTAAGTACTTTGTCTCATATATGTAGTACCACCTGCCTTTTTAACTATAGCTGCAAGAAGATATGGTAGAAGAGGAAGCGGGTAGAAAGCAAATGTATAAATTCATCCCCTTGTATAACAATAACATAATATAAAGCCCCCCTCAAAGTGCAGTGGTTTATTATGAAACAGCTGATCATCACCATGCCAAATGGAACAGTCTTGCTTTTTATTCCACCGCACCTGTTTCCCTTTATCTCTTCCTGGACTCTTGTATACTACACAGTTGGAGGTGGTAAAATACAGCATAAAAATGCCACAGATTTTTGCTTCGGTAACGTGATCCCTGGCATGGACTTGCAGAAGTTTCTTCAGCAATGCTCCTGCACACCTTAAACTCCAATAAACTGTTCACTTCCTTCATGCTTTACTGTGCACATGGTTCACTACTATACCATGAAAGAAGGAAATAATTTTGATTTAAGTTACATCTGTTGTATTAATGGTTCACTGTTGTGAAAAGAGGTGAAAAGAACATTAGGAATAGTTAAAAAAAAAGTAAAAAATCACAGACTTCCTTTGGACCTGAAAGCCTATTTGGTTTGGGCATGATCAGGATTTCAAAAAGGAATACAGTCTCCAAAGTGAGAACCGAAGTGCCAGGACTTGTTGAGCCGCTGCCACTCACTGTGCTGCCTGTCCAGCTGAGCCCCAGCCATCCCAGCAGCACAGACATGATGGGGAGGGATGGATGAAGGGGGCAACAGACGAAGAAACATTGACTCGTTTGATTTATATATTTAGAGTATGGGTATGAAGCTTCTGTCATGTTGATTAACTTCTAGGAAGGCTAAGTCTCTTGACTTAGCCAGGGAGAGCTTTGGGTTTTTTTTTCCCTTAGCTTAATTCATTATTGCTCAAGGCCACACAGTAATTTATTAATGGCTGAAGGCGTACATTGGCTCTAAATCCCTGAGAAACATGATTCCTGCAGCTGTCAGGGGAGCTGTTGGCCTTGGGGAGGGGACAGGGCTTCTGCATCCCACACGCTGGAGAGAGCCAGGACAGCAGCTCCCCACAGTGACCCTACTCCTCACCATTGCCACTGCCTCCCTTCTAGCTGGGAAAGGGTCTTTTGCACTCACTTGAGCAGAGAGAGGACTCTCCCAGCAAGAAATCAGTGTAATTGCATGTAAATCGTACTCATGCCACAATTTTGACTAACTTTGTGTAACATTAGAGGTTCTCTTGGTCATGAGTCAGGTTTATCCCAAAGCCTCCTGTTTTTTACTGAACAACTCGGATCCTTTACATCCAAGCACAACATAGGAATAGCATTTATATATTTCTTCGTAGTGCATACTGTTGAGTTTTGTTAAAACACCCACAGAAGTACAGTACAGTGGGGAACAATCATCTAAGCAATGGTAATTTTTCACTATTATTGAGAATGTTGTACTAGTGGATAATTATCTTTTTTAAGAACAGACTCCTGGAGTCATGGTATTACACGAAAAAGACAGTTTTACTTCTTCCTTATTTTCTTGCCTTCTCCTTATTTCTTATCCTAACCGCTATAAAAAAGCCGCTTTAAAGCACAAAGGCTGATGCTTCCCAGTTAGGAGGCAAAAAGTGCCTCAGTTTCACTTACTGCAAAACCATCTCACTATTTCCCAGTAGAGCGGACACTCAGAGAGCAGCAAGCAGTTCCCTCTGAAAAGCTTTTGTAGATCAATACATAGTCACTTGTAATACCTTCAGCTGGAGCCAACCAGGCTGGAAAGGCAGACTGCAGAAGTTACTACTCATTGCCCCTTTCTGTCTTTCCTTGCAGAAGGTTGTGGACTTTTATTTATTCTTCTGCTCAGGATTGACCTTTAGCTGCAAGTTTCAGGATACCAAACTTGGTCTCACCTTTCAGAGAACATCTTTTCATTATAAGATTGTTTCTGAACAAAGAGGAGCTCATTAATCATCACGAGTTGGGGGTGGTTCTTTTAACAGAAGGGTGAAAAGCTCTTCTTAGAGGACCATGGGCAAAACGTAGATAAGACGTTAGAGCTTGCCAGAAGAGGTTCTGGGCTGTGGATTCTTCTAGGACAGACAAGAAGACATGAGGTTTCCATTCAATTTTTCACTTTTGCTCAGTTGAATGTTTCCTCCAAACTAGAAGCAACCCATCCCTGATTTTTTTTGTGTCCCATTCAGCGATCTCAGCACTGCTTTGCCTGTGAAGCAAAGACTTTTCCCCCCCATTTTAACATAACACAAGGGGCACAGTAAGGTATAAATAACAGGCCACTGAGGTTGGTAGGGAAACTGTTTGCATTTTTATGTTAAGGTTGGGGCTTGGAGGAGGGAAAAACTTGTCAGGAAGTAGCAAATAAAGCTGTGTGGTAACACTATTGAAAGCAATATTAAATCAAAATAGGTTTTCAAAACCCGTACAAAAGCGTAACCTGAGTTTAAGCAATTCAGGCACTTAATAGGTTGTACTACAACACTGTGCCCAGACCAAGCAATTAGCCAAGCAGATTCTTCCAGCTTCAAATGTCTCTAAAGCAGCTCCTGGCATTTATCCAGTTTTCACTCAAATATGTTTGTGCCTAAACCAAAGGTATTTGTGATGGGCAACATTAAAAACAGCTTTGGAGAGACTTCCTGCATTAGGTTTTGTCCTCCTTTGATTTGATTGTGTTTCTCTAGGCCTTTCACTTACCATTTTGAATACAAAGTCTTTGCTAATGCTATGAGTGTTACTTTGCCTAATTTGTAAGCTTGGAGGCCCATGAATCCTTTATTTGAAACTTGCTTTAACTGTGGGAAATAGGAAGTGAGCAGGGAGAAGCAAATCTTTTATAGTGAGGAGCTTTTCGGACTATAAATTAGGCTCTGCACAATGGAAGCAAAAGGAAGCAAGCCTGCCTTTCTGAAGCCTGTGATGCACTGGAAAAGATATGAGCTTTCAAGGATAACCAGGCAGAGACTGCTTTGCTGCATGTTTGCTTTATGAGCGTGGAAGAAAGACTTGCAGCTAATGTTTGTCTATGAAAAGTGGTTTAGTCAGTAACCTTGCACAGCCCTCAGCAAAGAGTAATCCCTACTTAGCAGCAAACAAATAGTAAACATTTCCATTTGTCACCTTTTGGAGATGTGTCGGGAAACTTTTAAAGCCTGTCTCTGATTTTACACAATGGGTATTGTCACAGCTTAACACCCCACGCACCTACACAGTAATAAATGATATTTATGCAACACAGCTCATTCTTGTCATATCTTCCGTTTGGAAATATGAAGAAAGTATTACATTACACATACACTGTGAGTCTTTGAGTTGCTTCAAGTTAACACTTGATTTTGGGTGAAAGATATGCTACAGACTGGCTAAAGCTTAAGGCTTCAAGGAGCAGAGTTCTGGCCCTTTTGAAGTCAATGGGAAATTTGCCAGTAGTTTATGCCTAAGTTTGGCAGCCGTTAAATGAATTTGAGTAACTTTCCTCATATTAATGATCTGGTAGCATTCAGCTTACTCAGCTTCACATATGCTTGTAGGATCAGGTTTTCTATGAGCCTGGTGTTCATGTCAGTGTAGCATTTGTCCATTATTAAAGGAAAAGATTGCCCCCTCTTTTTAAGTAACACCTTACTAGAAGTCATCCTGCTGGAGCAGGAAATCTTCTGCATAGGACGGTGGCATTTTAAGGCGACCTAATAAAAGGGAGGTGGCTCAAAAATAAACCTAAAACATCTTCCCCAGCTTTGCCATTGCACTTCTTGTGTGGCTTTGGTAAGTCATTTTACCTTGCTGCAAAGCAGTGTGTTCCTGGGCAAAGGATGGGAATAATAATAGTCACTTGCTCCTAAAAAATGTTGTAAGGATTGAAGGACTAATATTTAAAATTGCACTTAAGTTCCATTTTATTTTACCTGACTTTGTTTCAAGTAGCTCCCAAGACAGTTAAATTTTTAAGAACATAAAAAGAGTTCCATTTACTCCTTTTCCATAGCTTGTGCGTTTAACAGAGCTCTATATAATCAGTATTCCCATATATAATCTAACTTTATTTTGCTGCAAAGAAAATCCATCCCCCCTCTAGTAAAGGAGAGACCATAATGTTAAAATTACAGTTGACTCTTGGGGATTTTGAGGGACAGCTGACAAAAATTAGTAATACTCTTAACTGCTTTAATAGAAGAAATTGTGAATCAATAATGACCTCTTTATTCATTACATCTCTAACCCACCGCCTTCCATCTCCAGATGGAAGTGGCTGTTGAAATGCAGAGTATGTAATAAATAATGCGTATTTTAATGTGGATCACTTGACAAATCATTAAAATGCTGTCATCTCTGGGGAGGAAGATGCCTACCACTTAAACAGGCACTTGATCACTTTTACAGTAGATATGAAGTGAAAGAAAGAAAAAAAAAAGTAGTTCTTTTCTCAAAAATATCAAAGCAATTTTAGGTGCATAGTTCCCTGTACGTTTCATGACCACAGTGAATGAGGACCTCATTTTTTTTTATCTTTTCCCCTCTCCATGCCTCCCACTCCCCAAACACCATTGTGATCCATATCTGTGTTTCAGGGCATTATCTTATACCTTTTTCAGTGGGCAGAAATGCTTTTGTGTGAATCCACACTATAATTTCCAAAGTCTCATGGCTTACCCTTGGTCTCTGATGCTGATCCAGTCCCACCCTGTTTGGTTTATGCAGTCTAGTGAAGGTGTAAATCACGGAGCTGTGGCTTGCACAGTCACGGTGCAAGCTTTGTGGTGGATAAACCTTTATGCCCTCCTCTGCTTTCCCAATTTGCCAGTGATCCCAAAATGCATTAAATATAATGGGAATTGAACCCCAGCACTGCGGTGATCACACACCACACAAGCAAAGCAGCATGTCACCGCTGTAGCAGTACCTTTAAGGCACATTGGTGTGCATCTGTATAGTTTGCACACAGCAACATTAGAAACAAATTCACAGATAGGAGCCTGTACTTCACATGGCAGCTTACTTGTTCCAAGGTAGACTGTGCTGTACTAGCATTAGCAGAATCAAACATTCCTGGTATTTTCAAATGAATCCATTTGAAAAGTTTTTACTTCTCTGTTAGACTACCTAAAATGATACATGACAAAGTTTTTGGCCACTAACTAAAAGGAAGATAAATTGTGTTGTTGTCTGTTAACAATGCAGAAGTAAAATAATCTAGCTATGTTACAGTGGTACCTGGCAAGGACTGAGGGTATTGAAACTGCTCAAGAAGATACGTTTAAGTATTAAACACTGGAAATCAGATTATTCCCAACTCATATTGCTTCAGTGTCTCTTCCTTACACTTAGAAAAGTGGTTCAGCACTGGCTCTGTGTCCCATTAGACTGTAGTTGAAGTCTTTCATTTTTTCCTCAGGCTTTCTTTCATATATTACAACTCATTTCTTCACACATTTTTCAGAGGTGGGTTTGGCTTTTTTTTTTTTCCTCAGTCGGGTCAGGAACACACTTTGATATATTGTATAGCAACGACAAAAATATAAAAGCTAAGTAACTCTTCATCATTATTAGAGGCCCAGCAATGTATATTTCCCCTGTTTTTTATTGCTATCTGTCCAAGACTGAAGCATAACTTAATATAGGCTTCGCCCTGCTTCACTCTGGCGTACCATAATCTGGTGAAAATTAAATCGTCTGGAATGTGCAGTTGAAGTCCTATGCCATTTACCTTACAGAGCATTTTATTTCAGCTGTCTTTTAAACAGTTCCCAGGCTAGTTCATTACAAGTGCTGCTTACAATTGTTCATGTTCCTTTCTGGTAATGTGTTCTGCAAACCCTTCCGCATATCATGGAAATCTAAAGTTTCATTTCTCTCTGAGGCCAACATCTGTTTGTGCAATATTGCAGTAAAAGTATAACTTTATTTTACTTCTGTTAAGAAAGTATGGGTGAACAGGGCTTGATCAAGCAAAGTAATAAAATATTTGCTTAAAAAAAAGCCAAGTATTTTTCAGAACTACAAAGAAAATATCATGAGGAATGGGTCAAGTCTCCTAGTCTTAGGGAAGAGTCCTGTGTGTGGCCTTTCCCATGTCATTCATTGGAGTATTTCTTATTTCAAAGCCTTTGAATGAAAAGATTGTTCCATTTCACTCACTGTAAAATTAGGTGTGTGCTTTCACAGGCATATTCTGCAAAAGATACTTTTTTTTTTATTCCAGTACTGAAAAAGAGGCCACTCTTTGCATTTTTTCTTTCAGTATTATGTAGTTTGTTAAGGGGTTTGCTGCCACGCTGCCCAAAGCAATCTACAGCATGCAAAGTCTGGAAAGCAAATTTTCTCCAGGGAGTGACTCCTCCAATGGTGAAAAACACAAAACCTCATCAGAGCCACACATGCATAACATTGCATAGACACATAACTTTCGAAAGGCAAACCTTGGAAAATAGTGATTCTTATTAGTGACGAGGGTCAGATTATGATATATTTAAATGGGTGCAATAGGCAGCAACAGCATAATCCAAGTTTCTTTAGGGATCAATACCGAGGTTTTAAAAGACAGACTTGAAGCAAATGGCACAGCGTTCATTCACATTTTTAGCAGAAGTACTGCTGTTCATAAACTGCAACAGAAGGGAGGCAAATAGGTTTTCAAGAGGAAAGTGAATTAGTTGGCAATAAAGACAACCATCACTGGCAAAGGAAGAGCAAGGACGAAACCATAAAAATAATCCTTCCCTGTCACCAGTGCCCTGAGATTACCTGTCCTTGGTGGTATGTATTGATCTGTGTGGAGTGGGCTTGCGTGGTCATGAGGTGATGTCTCCTGTTCTCACCTCATCAAGTGTCACCATTCCTAACACAGCCTAAGGTGTAACAGCAACTTGAACTCTCCACTGCTGTCACAATTTGACACTGCTAGTATGTCCCAATGCAATATGTCGGGCAGAAAACAACACATTTAGCTGAGTCTTGACTGTATAAAAAGCAGATTTAAGTAACATGAAAGGGATTCTTTTATAGCCTTATTAATAGTGAAGGGGAAAGGAAATCCCATAATAGCTCTAGAAGTCTCTTGTAACCAGAGCAGTTACATGGGATGACAAAACCTTTGCTATGACCATTGTAGGAATATTTTTCAATCTATAGATACTGAAAATATGGACTTCTTTGTCAGGCTCTGAGTAAGTCTTATAATTAGGAACATTTTGCCTCCAAAGTCATATCCTTACTATTTCTTTCAATCTGAACAGTAAGCATTTAATACTAAATGATGTTTCTCAGTCTCACCATACAGCAGCATAACATCATCAGCCATCTAAAGTAAATTACATTTCTCTAGATGCCTATTCAGTAATCTCACTAGACTTCAATAACTTTAGATGTTTTTCTTTTATTAACTGTAGGTTCTTATCAAAGTGTTGGATAACAATGATAATGGCCCAGAATTCTCTCACCCAAGTTACGATGTCACCATTTCAGAGGATATCCTCCCTGATACTGAAATTCTGCAGATTGAAGCTATAGACAGAGACGAAAAACATAAGTTGAGCTACACTATTCACAGCAGCATCGATACAGTCAGCATGAGAAAATTCAGAATTGATCCCAGCACTGGGGTGCTCTATACTGCTGAGAGATTAGACCATGAAGCTCAAGATAAACACATCCTTAATGTCATGGTAAGAATGCAATATTCACTTGGCTCAGGACACAATCGCAGCTGCTTCAGGTGCATACATGCCTTAGTCTTTGCATGAGCAAAGGACTCAGTGCAGTAAGTAGTCATTAATTTCATCTTGGCTGCCC
Organism: Pandion haliaetus; assembly: GCA_013401275.1. Taxonomy (NCBI): domain Eukaryota; kingdom Metazoa; phylum Chordata; class Aves; order Accipitriformes; family Pandionidae; genus Pandion; species Pandion haliaetus. The sequence goes on along the minus strand of VYZV01013920.1, from coordinate 211,060 downwards.
TGCTGTGTGTTTATTTTACATTTTTATTTGGGCTTTTTGGGAAACTTATTATGAATTCATTGTATGGAATATGGTAAGATTTGCTGTCTCAAGGGAGAGAAAGCAGGAAATTATTTAATCTTTTGTCATCCGGTCCTCTCACTCAAGGTAATTTTCAGAGTTTCTGAAGTGAGGCTGAAAGTTATTTGAGAAGTTACTCACAGGGAGATAACTGTTTTCTTGCCATAGAGAATGCTACAGCCTTTCTTAATACAAGCTTCTTTTATAGTTTACTTTTACAGACTTATTTCAGTATATAAACTGTTGATATACAAAATAGCTTTCATTTACATTTCCAAATGTTTGGGTATGCATAAAAAAAACTTAAGTACCATTTTTTGCTCAGTGTGCCTACATTACAGAACATAAGTCTGTCTGTTTCCAAGTGAAGATTGTATATTATGGACTGGAGGTTAATAAAAAAAAAAAATCTGTGTTTAAACATTGTAGTCCGCTATTTTCTTTAACCACTTAAGACTTCTGTGGAAGACGTCTTTGAAGGAACAGCTCATGACATGTTAGGTACAGGGCCATCTTTGGGCAGGGGACCCTAGGAATCAGAGAGCTGCTGTGAGATCCAGCGAGCAGGAGCTGAGTGGGGCCTCAGCTCACAGAGTAGCAAGCTGCAAGTCCTTTAGCGAGCAGGCTAAGAAATAAATATAAACTGATTCACACAGAGACATGGCTGACAGAGGTAATTTCCTGGTGCTTGGTTTTGATATCCACCTGATACAATAGAGTTTTTGCTCTGTTTAAGAAGAACAAACTTTTGGGGATCGTGCTGGCAGGATTATCAGTGTAGCAGTGCTAAGATATTTTGTATGGGGTTGAAAGAGGTGTGATAAATGATACCTGTTGGGAGTGCTCAGCACTTCTTAAGGTAATTTCTATTCTGTTTACTATTGGTATCATCATCTTCAAAAAGGTATGTACATATATAATGATGAAAATTCCATTGGCAGATGCAAGCACGAGGTCGACACACAACTAATCATAGTGGTTAAAATTGTTTGTAGGTCTTTGAATGAAGGAGCAATAGGCAAGGTATATTTGCCTCTATCCTACGAAGCAGGGAATGGCAGGGCAAAGGCATGACTATTTAGCACATACTAAAAAAAAGTATCTCTTGCAAACCTAAAATTGAATGTAAGATGTCATGTGGTTGCCACTTTAAAAATTCATGTCATGATAGCTAGTTGCCAAGCATTTTTTCAAAGTGAAAAAAAAAAGTCCCTAAAATTTTCCTGTTTCTTTTGTTTTACTCTCTACCATCTCACGTGTGAATGTATTTTACTGTTCTTTGTGACAAATGGATTTTTTTATTATTTTGTATTAAATAGAACAGAAAGTATTATTAGCACTCAGATGAGTAATATTTGTGAAGTATTACTAGATGGATATCTAGATGTGTATTATGCACTTGTTCTTTAGGTCCGAGATCAAGAATTCCCTTATAGAAGAAATCTGGCCAGAGTCATCATAAATGTGGAAGACTCCAATGACCATAGTCCATACTTCACCAGCCCGTTGTACGAAGCCTTGGTGTTTGAATCAGCAGCAGTTGGATCAGCAGTCTTGCAGGTCACGGCTTTGGACAAAGACAAAGGAGAAAATGCAGAGCTTATCTACACTATTGAAGCAGGTTAGGACAGAGGCTGAAAATGTAGAGTCATGATTCATGCCGTACGCAGAGCAGTGCTGTGATCGTGGTCTGTCTTGACACACAAGTCAACTTCGTTGGTCTACCTTTTCCTGTAGAGCTGGGCAAAGGAGACAACTTCCTGTTCATTGTTTTTTATTTTAAAACTACTATACCCAAAACCTGTCAGAACAGAATCTCATTCACGTTCACTAGATGGCTACAGAGCCTTTTACCTCTAAGTCATTGGTTCAAAACCATCACAGAAGAGAGTTATTGAAAGCTACAGCCAGTGTTTGTTTTCATGTTGCTGGCTTCAGTCTAGTACACAGTGGATCCTCCATAAACAAATGACACAACACCTCGTATGTCCTGGCATCTTTGCCAATATTTGGATCAGAGGAGCATGGTGACTAAGACCAGGGCTATGCTAAAAACTTCTGTCAGCAGAGCCGTAGCATTTTAATGGCACAAGGTCTCTTGACACTAAGAGAGGGCATGGTGATACCAGATTAAAATTGCTTTTTCTGTTAAACTCTGGATATTTACATTCACCACATAATCTGTACCAGTAAAAGCATTCCTCTGCTGGTGCAACAGCATGGTCATGAGAAATTTGCATTCTCTCTGCCACACATGCAAGTGAATGTAACTTCCTCTGGCTCATGGATCTGAAGTTAAGAATTATCTCTGTTATAAACCATTAACATATATACAAGGGAGGTGCCTGGAAAAAGAGAGAAGGAAGTAGAAATTTGTAACCTTTGGATTTTTTAATGTCCCATTTCTAATTTTTATTTTAGTAATATGAATCTTTCCATTGTAATAATAGCAAAACTTGGAACCCATATTGCCCTAAAAAGAAGTCTCATACACTGCAGATTGTCCCCATGTTAATCAGATCACAAGCCTTTCCCAGCATTAGGCTCTAATCCTAGAGGATCATTATTTATCCCCATATTATTTTAAAGACTTGTCACTAGCTAGGATGGCTTACGTCTATTAGGAACAGGCTAAGTGACAAAAAATAACTAATGAAATAAGACTATCTACACCGTCTCATATTGATTTAACATCATATAGTTCAAGCTCACACCTTAAATTAAGCCGAGATAACCTGAAGTTTAGAGAAGACCCAAGGAACTTTCTTCTGTCATTACCCTGTATGCTCTGTGGAAGTAGAGTCCCTTAAGCAAACCAGATGAAGTCTTTTGCAGCTAAAAGTGTTGAACTTAGACCCTTGTGAGCCTACAAAGATCTTAGCACTACAAAACAAATACTTCCTTTATGCAGTGCATTTGGTCTTACCAGTTATTTCTCAGTATTCTCTAGTGACCTTTAACTTAGATCAGTGGAAATTTTACATGTGCCCAGGCAGGACAACATCGTGCCTTATAGAACGAGCGCTGAGCAGACCAGATCAGGTTCCAGGGGCAATGTTTTTCAAGACTGTTCCCAGCTTTTTCTTGACACCTTATTACTATTATGGGCTCCAACCCAATCACCTATAGGTGCCACCACAATGTAAAGAGCAACCTGACATACTAGGAATATGACTCCCGTACAGTGGTAATAGAATCATACATGATGCAGACAGAAAAATATGATGATTAGAAAATATGCTTTAGCTATTAGATGGTCCTTTTTAGTCTGCATGTCTTTCTCTTTTCTAGAGGCTCTGTCTTCCATTACAGCCTGTTTCTGTTTCATCATGAGCTCTCCCTGCAATGTCAGACTTCAAACTTCCATTTACTGTAAGCCACGCACTCCCCCAGTTTCATTATCCACAAATGTTGCAATCCTAGATGCATCAAAATTCAGACTTCTGCTGCTGTAGTTTCTATGATCCATAAAATCTGCAGTTGAGGATACTGATTTTAACTGCAGCATTCAGATTACACACAGCCCATTCATTCAGGGGAATTACTTAGATCACCTTACATGTGAAGAGAGCAATTGGTGAAGAAAGTAGCTTTTGTGTGATTTCATAAGAAATTCCTAAAGGAGAAGAACCAAATCTGGCCTTACATGAGGCAGTCAGTGGGTAAAAATTATTTGTATTAGCAAGCACTGACAAAAAGACTGCAGCAGCATTTGTAGTGTCTGCAAATGTGACAGATACTGTGATCTTTATGAGACTTTGTAGCTCTGGCAGAATCTCAGCTCCTCAGTGAATAACACAATTTTTGTTTTAGCTAGTAGGGTAAACTTTACTGATCTGAAAGGATGGATATAAATAGAAAGCCACTACCAGGATTGAAATACAAGCAGTAGTATGTGGCTTAAATTAGCCTCCAAGCCCTAGAATTTACAACAGATAGTGAATCACATCTTAAAAATAGTTCACATTAACTCACTTCATTTAGGATTCCATGTATTTGGTATTCCAGCTACAATTTTCACATTTACTGCTCTGTGCACAGCACCTGTAACAATCACCATTGAAAGAAATTCTCTTGTTCATCACCAGTTACCTGAGACATATTTCTGTCCAGGTTGTGGCTGGATGCTTGACTGTAGGTTAGAAGCAGTTCTAGATTTTAAAGTGTAAATTACAATAGCACAAATGTGTTACAATGATTGGAATCACTGTAACTTGGTACGTGCTGTTTGTATTTAGAATCAAATTCAGAAAAAGAATCTGTGTGCTTAAACATGCCATATACACATGCAGCATCTTATACTTTAAGCAGGCACTCAAAGAACCAGCAAAATATGGATTGCCTAATAAAGGTGATCTCTAATTACAGGGTAAGGTTACATATCAAATGTTTTGAATCTGTCTTGCCAAAGCAGAGGTTGGCAGAAAGGCTAAAAAAAAAAAAGACCCCAAAGAAGGTCCTTGATCCAAACTCACTGTTTTCACCTTTATGCAGTCAGTGATATCCCTGCTTTCATGTTATAACAGACACTTCATGACATTTTCAGCTAAATCTCATTCATCTAGATTCATCCTCCTCAGAGATCATATGATAAACCTTTGTGCCACAAGATACTTGAATCTCTTTTCTATGCTATTTGTTCTGGTTTATTTTTCTAAATGCCACTCTAACCTTCTTATATTCACTTATTTGAGTCTTGAACTACTGTAATCTTCTCTACGGTTGCTTAATATCCCCTTCAATTAAGAGCCTGAGTTGTTATCCATTTGTCATGTAATTGGCTTGTTAGCCTCTGATCTAGTTTCTTTGCCTTAGGTGTACATGCATTTGACTAATTCCCGTAATTTAGGGATGCTTTTTCCTACTTCAGTAGGAGTAATGTACATGCAGCACTTGCTCAGATGCTGATACTCAGAATCAAGATATAGATAGCAGCACCTGCATGTCTGAAATACATACCATCTGAAAGCTATACCATCTATTGAGATACCTGATTTTCAGAATGGAAGGCTGAAGGGCCTTTAGAATTCTTTTACATTGGGTTTTTTTTTTTTTTTTTAATAACTGCCTTTAATAAATTGCAGCTAGTTGCTGCTGGTTTAAATTATCATTAAGTGTGTTGTATTTCATTTGTAATTTGTTTTCGATATTTGTGTTTTAGGAAATACAGGAAACACATTCAAGATTGAACCAGTTTTAGGAATCATTACATTACTGAAGGAGCCAGACTTAACCACAATGGGACAGTTTGTTTTGTCAGTCAAAGTGACCGATCAAGGTTCTCCACCACTGTCTGCAACAGCAATTGTGCGGATATCTGTGACGATGGCAGATAACTCCCACCCTAAGTTCACTCTCAAAGAATACCAAGCGGAGGTTAATGAAAATGTAGATATTGGTACTTCTGTCATCTCTCTCTCTGCAATCAGTCAGTCCACGTTAGTTTATGAGGTTAAAGATGGGAATGTGGATGGAGTCTTCACTATAAATCCATATTCTGGAGTGATCACCAGTCAAAAGGCCCTTGATTATGAACGTGCTTCCTTCTATCAGCTCATCATACAGGCAACAAATATGGCAGGCATGGCATCAAATGCTACTGTGAACATTCAGATTGTTGATGAAAATGATAACCCACCAGTTTTTCTCTTCTCTCAGTACTCGGGCAGCATAAGCGAAGCTGCTCCTGTAAATAGCATAGTCCGGAGTGCGAATAACAGTCCCCTTGTGATACGTGCCACTGATGCTGACAGCAACCAGAATGCTTTGCTTGTCTACCAGATTGTTGAATCTACTGCAAAAAAGTATTTCACAGTAGATTCCAGCACAGGTGCAATCAGAACAATTGCAAATTTAGATCATGAAACAATAGCCCACTTCCACTTCCACGTGCATGTTAGAGACAGTGGGAATCCCCAGCTTACAGCAGAGAGCCCAGCTGAAGTGACCATTGAAGTAACTGATGTCAATGACAACCCACCAGTCTTCAGCCAGGCCGTATTTGAGACAGTCTTGCTCCTGCCCACGTATGTTGGTGTTGAAGTTCTCAAAGTCAAGGCTACAGACCCAGATTCAGAGATCCCTCCTGAACTAACTTACAGTCTGACTGAAGGCAGTATGGACCATTTTTTAATTGATTCAAGCACAGGGGTACTCACCATTAAAAACAATAGCCTCTCCAAAGACCACTATATGCTAATAGTAAGAGTATCTGATGGGAAATTTTATAGCACTGCTATGGTGACAATAATGGTAAAAGAAGCCATGGATAGTGGGCTCCATTTCACACAAAATTTTTATTCCACTTCTATTTCGGAAAACAGCACCAATATCACAAAGATTGCTGTGGTGAATGCTGTTGGTAACCGCCTCAATGAGCCTTTGAAATACAGTATATTAAACCCAGGCAACAAATTTAAAATCAAATCCACCTCAGGAGTCATTCAGACAACTGGCATCCCCTTCGACCGAGAGGAACAAGAGCTGTATGAGTTGGTGGTGGAATCAAGCCGTGAACTAGATCACCTTCGTGTTGCTCGAGTGGTGGTGAGGGTTTACATTGAGGACATAAATGACAATGCTCCAGTGTTCATAGGGCTTCCATACTATGCTGCTGTGCAAGTTGATGCTGAGCCTGGTACCCTGATATATCGAGTGACAGCTATTGATAAAGATAAGGGTGAAAATGGTGAGGTGTCCTATCTTCTGAAAGAAGACTACGGACATTTTGAAATTGATAGAGGGTCCGGTAGTGTCACTTTAAAAGAAGCCTTCAATTCTGATTTGTCTAATATAGAGTATTTGGTTGTCATTCTTGCAAAAGATGGTGGTAATCCATCGTTGTCTGCTTCAGTAGAGCTCCCCATTACTATTGTTAACAAAGCAATGCCTGTATTTGACAAGCCCTTCTATACAGCTTCTGTGAATGAAGATGTAGAAATGCACACACCAATTTTAAGCATAAATGCAACCAGTCCAGAAGGCCAGGGTATCATTTATATCATCGTCGATGGAGATCCCTACAACCAGTTTAATATCGACTTTGATACTGGAGTTCTGAGTGTCATCAGCCCACTGGACTATGAAATAAATTCTCTTTTCAAGCTGATGGTGCGAGCCAGTGATGCCCTCACTGGTGCTCGAGCTGAGGTCACTGTGGACTTGATCATTAATGATGTTAATGATAATCCGCCCGTTTTTGATCAGTCGACTTACAATGCTACTTTGTCTGAAGCATCTTTGATTGGGACTCCTGTACTGCAGGTTGTTGCTATTGATGCTGACTCTGACAATAACAAGATTGTGCAGTATCAGATAGTCCAGGACACCTTTAACAGCACAGACTATTTCCATATAGACAGCACCAGTGGCCTAATTCTGACAGCCCGGATGCTGGATCATGAACTCATACAGCAGTGCAGCTTGAAAGTCAGAGCAACTGATAATGGCTTCCCACCACTAAGCAGTGAGGTTCTTGTTAGTATCTCAATAACAGATATGAATGACAACCCTCCAGTTTTTAACCAGTTAATATATGAATCGTATGTGAGCGAACTGGCACCTCGGGGTCATTTTGTGACTTGCGTCCAAGCCTCTGATGCCGACAGCTCTGATTTTGACAGACTGGAGTACAGCATCCTATCAGGAAATGATCGGACCAGTTTTATTATGGACAGCAAGAGCGGTGTTATCACCCTTTCCAACCATCGCAAACAGAGAATGGAGCCCATGTACAGCCTAAATGTCTCTGTGTCAGACGGGCTGTTCACCAGCACAGCTCAGGTGCACATACAGATCCTTGGGGCCAACCTCTATAGCCCTGTGTTTTCGCAGAGCGTTTATGTTGCAGAGGTTAGAGAAAATGCTGCTCCTGGAACTAAGGTAATCCATGTGAAGGCAACAGATGGGGATTCAGGTGTATATGGCCAGATAAGCTACTCCATAATAAATGACTTTGCCAAGGACCGATTTTTGATTGATAGCAATGGGCAGATTCTGACAACCGAGAGGTTAGACCGGGAGAACCCGCTGGAAAGTGATATTGGTATATTTCTGAGAGCCCTTGATGGAGGTGGCAGGACTACATTTTGCACTGTGAGAGTGATAGTAGTGGATGAGAATGACAACGCTCCTCAATTTATGACGGTTGAATACAGAGCAAGTGTCAAAGCAGATGTTGGGAAAGGTTACTTGGTGACCCAAGTGCAAGCATTAGATCCAGATGATGGAGCCAATTCCAGAATTACCTATTCTCTGTATAGTGAAGCCTCCGTTTCAGTAGCTGATCTGCTTGAAATAGATCCAGACAATGGATGGATGGTCACCAAAGGTAGCTTTAACCAGCTGAAAAACACAGTTCTGTCATTCTTTGTCAAAGCAGTTGATGGTGGCATTCCTGTAAAGCATTCCCTCATTCCTGTCTACATCCATGTTTTACCCTCAGAAACTATTTTGCCTTCCTTTTCTCAACCCCAGTATTCTTTCACCATAGCAGAAGACACCCTCATAGGTAGTACCATTGACATTCTGCATGTTTTGCCTAATCAGGGTGCTTTGTATAGCACAGTTAATGGTGAGCTGACTGAAAACAACAAAGATGGGGTTTTCATCATAGAGCAAGACACAGGGCTCATAAAACTGGATAAGAGACTTGACCATGAGATAAATCCTGCTTTTCACTTCAAAGTTGCAGCCACCATTCAGTTAGACAAGGTAGACATTGTGTTGACTGTGGATGTGGAGGTTAAGGTGTTGGATGTAAATGATAACAAGCCCATGTTTGAAACGGCTAGCTATGACGCTATAATAATGGAAGGGATGCCTATAGGAACAAAACTTATGCAAGTTAAAGCGGTTGATGCAGACTCAAGTGCAAATGGCCAGGTCACCTATACACTTGCGGTGGAATCGGAGCTGGAGAAGATCACAGAAGCGTTCACCATTGATAGCAACAGTGGCTGGATCAGCACACTGAAGGATCTGGACCATGAAAAGGATCCTGCTTTCACCTTTGCAGTGGTGGCCTCAGATCTGGGGGAAGCTTTATCCTTGTCATCAACCACCTTGGTCTCAGTTACTGTGACAGATATAAATGATAATGCCCCCGTCTTTGAGCATGAGGTGTACAGAGGGTCAGTGAAGGAGAGTGACCCTCCAGGGGAAGTTGTGGCTGTTCTTAGCACCTGGGATGAAGACACATCTGATGTCAACCGACAGGTTAGCTACCATATTACAGGTAAGAAACAACTTGCATGCTTTTTTCCCAAAACCAGCTTCACTGAAGAACTGTGCATGTGTCCAGTGTCAGGTGAATGTTTAGCAGGGTTTCAGCTAAAGTATCACTGTGAATCAGACAATTGCATCTTTCTTTGATTCTTTTTTTTTTTTAATTCGGACAGCATTTGCAGCAACTAGCAAAGCTGAACAGAGAGAAAGGGAGTGTGTGTGTGTCTGTCTGTCTGTGTGTCTGTCTGGGTTATTCTCTCTCTGATTTCCATGGTTAATGCTTCATGATTTGCTGCAGTGCAATGTAGTGTGACCCATCAACCCATCATAATTGACGTGTCAATGTGGAAACCACCATGACTTAATGTTTCAGCCAAGTGAAGAACATTTTATTCCTAAGGAGAAAATCCTTACATTTCCAAGCATTTAAAATTTTTTGAAAAAGTGTTTTTCTTTTTCAAATAGGAAAGTACATGCAGGATCCACTTTGAAATAACACTATTTATGGAGAAAACCAAAAAAAAGTAATGAATTTTACATTGGAAGGAGTGGGGAGACACCATTTCTTATCAGCACAGATTTCTGGCCAAGGAAATAGTTACCCACTTAGAAGCACTGGTTAGCTGCCATGCATTGTTATATACAGCATAAGGCAATTTCGATTACATTACTAACATATTTTTCGAAGTGTAGTAACATTGCTCTTTCCTATTGTGCTATATTTATTATCATTCTTCTCTCCTATATTCAAACTGGCTTTTGTGTATGTTATGAGTGATGGCGTGCCACAGTTATTTTTCTGCCTACAGCTTGCATTGTTGAATAGATTTTGGTAGGGAACAACTTTGTCACTCCTCCCAACCTTCACAATCCAAGAGCTAATATTAATTACCTAGTAATAACCACATTATTGGACAAATTCACATTTTTCTCACTGGATGGGATTAGAATTATACAAGACTGCATGTAGAAAGCAAGCTATTGGCAAAAATTACTTAACTAAGGGGATAACAATTTGTATATTTTGCTCTGGAGGGTAAGACCTACCCCTTTGTTAGCAATCAAATTGGAAATGGCTGCAGGATGGTGTGTAGGGAGAGGTGTGTTATACCAGTTAGCCATAGATTGCCTGTGTTACACATCAGAAGTAGCATCATTTTCAAAGCAATTAATCAGAAATTCATTCTGACCATTTACATGAAAGTCTGGATTCAGTTTAAAGGTTTGTAAAGACTATGTGTTTATAGTGTGATGTGTTGTAGGATGTTAGAAGTAGAGGCAAAAATAGTCGTGTGGATAAAGCACAGGATTTGGAGGCTTTGGGCAAGGTGCATTAGCTGCCGGTGCTTCAGTTCCCACATATCTAAAAGTAAATAAATAGTGCCTCATCCCAGAGATCTTGTGATATTTGAAGGAGTCTGGGGATCCTAGTATAGAAAGTACCATAGGAAATGCAAACCCCTCATGTTTGTAACAAAGATGCATTCGTGTACTGTAATCATTAGCTGAAGGTACTGTTTTTCTCTTTGTTCTGAAGTCTTTCAGTCATCTCATAATAAATTATGCTTTTAGTTACATAATAATGTTTTCTTCACATCCCTGTGCTGTTTATTTAGCAAAAACTGGACTTTTTAATAATAACTATCACGTCACAGAGGGTTGGAGCACCTCCCCTATGAAGAGAGGCTGAGAGAGTTGAGGTTGTTCAGCCTGGAGAAGAGAAGGCTCCAGAGAGACCTTAGAGCAGTCTTCCAGTACCTAAAGGGGGCCTACAGGAAAGCCGGAGAGGGACTTTTTACAAGGGTGTGTAGTGAAAGGACAAGGGGTAATGGCTTTAAACTGAAAGAGGGTAGATTTAGATTAGATATAAGGAGGAAGTTCTTTACTGTGAGGCAGGTAAGGCACTGGAACAGGTTTCCCAGAGAAGTTGTGGATGCCCCATGCCTGGAAGTGTTCAAGGTCAGGTTGGATGGGGCTTTGAGCAACCTGGTCTAGTGGAAGGTGTCCCTGCCCATGGCAGGACGGTTGGAACTAGATGATCTTTAAGGTCCCTTCCAGCCCAAACCATTCTTTGATTCTATGATTCTATGTGACTCAAAAATTATAGATAATTCTGTACCTTAATTTCTACCACAGTTCAAAATATGACAGATATTCTGCTGGTATGTAGTTTCTGAAAACGTTAGATATCAAAGCCTAAAACTTTCTCTAATGTTGACTGTACAATTACTAAAGTATATGAGCTCAGAAATTCCACTGTCTTTGAATATATCCTTTGGATTTGGGATATGCACAAGGAGAAATTAGGTTCTTTTGATTAAAATGTCAAAACATATGTAAAGTATAGTTTAACTAACAAAGTAGTCTACTCACACGTTACCTCATGTTGAGCTCAGGAACTGCACTTGAATATTTCATGGAATTAGATTAGCTAGATGATTATTCAAATGCTGTGGCTTTCTGGAGGCATTTTGAGCCATAGAAACTTCTGTGAATACAATAAACAAACTCTGAGGGAAAACAGGACACTGACAAAAAGGGAGAAGAAAACTAATTATGGGAATGACATGTGGATGCACCAAAACCAGCTTCGTGAAAATGCACCTGGAGAAAAGTAGCATACAGAAGATAGATGGAAAAAGATCATAATTTAGGAGATGAAAGAGAGAAACATTCTGGGTTAGGTGTGATCACTGAAGAGTCCTTTGCACTCTTCTGAGAAATACAAATGCTTATTGCAGTCTTCGGGCCAACTGAAAAGGAGTAGATACATTCTAGTGGATAAATATATATTCTGTTTTAAACTCCTTCAGTTTAGGATAGGTTTCCATGATTACTGGCAAGTAGTTGCCATTTTCAAATCCACCTTCATTTGCATTTGATGGTGGGGGAAAAAGCTTTTGCATTTACCCTTTGTTCTTTGTAGCTTGGTAGCAGCTGGAGACGTTCACAAAGCAAAAGCATTGTATATAAAACTTAATAGAAAATCAATAGGAAGCACAGATGACTCAAATGTACTTAGGGAGCACAGTAGGTTTTTTTCTGAAGACTCATTGAGGTCATTGCCTATATCATTTGAGGCAGTTTGGCTACAACCAGGACTCTGCTGATGTTTAGCTAGGAAGTTTAGCCAGCCTAGACCCAGCCAGCTTTACTGAGATTTAACAGTGGTAAACTAGGAAAAGCCACCAGAAAAATGTTAGTTGCTAAGACTTTGGTACAGTAAAGTGTTTTGTGTTCCTCACTGATGTTAATTAAGCTCCATCAGGCATGTAAATCTAAGGACAGACAATAGTCTTTAAGCTTGGTTCAGCTGAATACAAGGAATATGGACAGTGTGTTTTGGAAGAAAGAACTGGTATTGTACACAGCAGGTTTTTTGCTGGGTTGATTGCCCAATATTAGCAAAGTGATGTTTTTTGTTTGTTTTTATTTTATATTTGAGATCCTGGAATTCTGGAGAAATGGATATTTCAGTGTTTGGGGAGGACTTGTGCTGCAGGCTGAAGAACAGTGTCTGTAATTTTACGATAGTAAAGCTAAGAGGATTGGGTTTATCATTTCAGCAGCTCAGTAAACACGCAACATCTTAAACTGGGATTGGAGGATAAACCTATTGATTTTATGTGATGCAAATGACTAGAGTTCTAACTAGGAATTGAAAGTATCTAAATAAATGCATAAATGTAAGAGAGAAACTAAATAAATAAGTCAGTAAATACTTAGTTCCCCCTTCCAGATTGGGGCATTGCAGTGAAAACTGATACTGTTGACTTCTAGTTTTCTGTTCCCTTTTAGCCGTTATAATTCCCTCTGTGTGTGCTTTAGTAATGATGTGTGTCAGGATTTGTTTACTTTGGATCACTGTGTCTCTGCATTTCATTTGTATCTGGCTGTTTTCTTTCTTTACTTAAACTTGAGCTTGATTTGGCTTTGTACTATTTGCTGACTAGGGAGGGAGGGAGAGCATTATTTAAACTTCAAGTAACAAAAGATAAAAGATAGTGCTGATTCTTTTAGCCTCAAACCCTTTCTAAAAAGTTACTGGAGTGTTTTTTGTAGCTAGCACTTCACTGTTGTGACATTCAAAGTAGAACATAAGAAAACTGCCAAAATGTTTTAAAGAATCCATTAATACATGTAGTCAGGAGGCTTCCGTTTAGAAAAGCTACATTATTCAGAGCGAAAAACTAATTAATTAGAATGCCCCTAGGAAACTGAATCTGCTTACATATATTAGTGAAAAAGTTAATTAATCACTGCAGAATGAGATCTGCGTCAAGACATATGTGTAAGTACTAGAAAATGGTTCCCTGGGCCACAATATGGATTTTTTTGCCTTTCCTTTTTTAAGACTATTTCCTTGACGGTATATTAGTGTTTACATCTCATTATTTCTGTTACACTTTATAATACAACTTCCGCCTTTGTCTTCCATCAACAAAGTATATAGCCAGTCCTGAGAAGCAAAAAAAAAAAAAGAAAGGTAGCGCTAATGAAAAAGGCGTGCAGATAAACCGTTACACGTTTGCGGCTTATTACACAGGTTTCTTGGTCATTCAAATTGATCCTTTCCTAGTGGAGTAAAGCAGGGCGAAAGGGATCCCAAGGACCTTTTTTTTTATACATACTCCCCAAATTCCTATGTGTGATTTAAAAGCCATTCCATCAACAACAAAGCAACAGTGATTTTAAAATTGCTCTAAGCTAGCATTACTGCCAGCCATAAAAGCCACCAGCTGATTTTAATTAGATTTTACCCTTCCTCTTTTCTTAGCAATGGGATACCCATACCTTGAATGTATTGCTTCATAGTTCATCGGGACAGTTAATCATTTCTTTTTACAAAAGGACTAATATGCAGGAAAGCAGTGATTGATATCACAAAGCTAAATAAGAATATTTAAGACCATTTTTATTAATGGTTTACAACATTAAACTCACTATGACAAGATTACAGCCTTTTATAAAGGAGAGTTAAGCTATTTTATGCTGGTGTTGAACAGAATAGAGAGAATTTAATGTCAGTCAGCAGGGGTCTACCTTCTTTGAAGTCACATTAAGACTCGTCAGTGGACAGAGTCTCATTGCCTTGAATTGTATTCAGATATGGCCTGTAGTGCACATCGACATACTGTGTAACTCTCTTTAGCAGAAATGTGTGTTTATGTCACAAAACAGATTAAACAAGGTTTAACTGAGTCCTCTGATGATTATTCCAGACTGTCATAGAAATCAGTGGGAAAATTGGGATCTGCTTGGTTTTGTGATCGAAAAAGGTGATTTTCTATCAACAGAAAATATCTGTGTTTGATATACCAGTTTTGTGCTCTGGTTAATTAGAGGGCATTTATAATTATATTGCCTATCTGACTAATTTTCTGGAAGTCTTACTCATTACAGTGTGCTTTTTTGACACAGTTACATCTAGGACAAATGGTGATGCTTAACAAGAAAGATTTGCTCAGCCTCTCTCAACTGACTTAGTTTTCATATTAAATAGAAACCAGTCTGTCTTGTCATTGGTAGCTACTGAAGAAGGCATAGATTACAGCCTGTGACCTCTTTTCTGCTTTTTGATGTAGAAAGGTATGAAATATGCATTAGACTTTTTTGCGTGGTTTTAAGCTCAGTTTCAAGTTCAGATCTTCTCTGCCTTATTTTTTTGCTAAGAAGGTCCCTGGGAAATGACAGAATTGTGACACCAGAAGCAACAACAGTGACACCTAGTCGCTCGACAGCAGAGGCAACTCAAATAATTCAGACTTGGATTTTTTTTTAAATAGTTATTTACTCAAACATTCAACACAAGTACTAGAGAGGAAGGTTTAAGAACTTGGTCTTTCCACTGAGCTTGAACAGATTCCCTGACATGTCAGGACCCTGAATAAGTTGTAAGCAAAAATACGCTAGCATGCTTGACATTCTTGATCCTGTTAAAAGAAAGAATAAGCATTCCCTTAATACTTTTATACCACTTTTATACATCAGAAACATGGAAAGTGGTTCTCAGATTTCATTTCTTCATGGGAAAGCACAGGAGAAAACAATATGGTGGGGAAAGCACTAGTAGTGGGTTAGCTGGAATTATAGTTCACCCAGTGGAGAAGCGTGATGCTTTTTTCTATGTCCTCACTCAGTTTCTATAGCACATAAGTTTGCTATGACTATAGTGCTCTATCCTAAATTATTAAATGTGCAGATATGTTTTTACAGACCAAGGTTATGTTAGACACTGGGCATAGAAGACTGGGTAGTTGGCTTTACTTGGTTTGGGTAGAATTAATTTTCTTCATAGCAGCTGGTATGGTGCTATGCTTTGGTTTTGTGACCAAAAAAGTGCTGATACCACATGGATGTTTTAGCTAATGCAGAGCTATTGCTCTGCTTACACAGAGTCAAAGCTTTTCTGCTTCTCATCCCACCCCACCAGTGAGTAGGCTGGGGGGGCACAAGAAGTTGGGATGGGACACAGCTGGGACAACTGACCCCAAATGACCAACAGGGTATTCCAGACCATATGACATGTTCCACATATAAAGCTGGAGGAAGAAGGAGGAAGGGGGCACATTTGGAGTGATGGCGTTTGTCTTCCGAAGTAAATGTTACATGTGATGGAGCCCTGCTTTCCTGGGGAAGGCTGAACACCTGCCATGAATTCTTTGTTTTGCTCTGCTTACACAAGCAGCTTTTGCTTTACCTATTAAACTGACTTCATCTCAACCCATGAGTTTCTGCACTTTTACCTTTCCAATTGTCTCCCCCTTCCCATTGTGGGGGGATGAGTGAGCAGCTGTGTGGGGCTTAGCTGCCTACTGGGGTTAATCCGCAACAATGGCTTAAAAGATTTTACTATCTGGTCTGACAGGGGGTTGAGATCGGGCTCAGAGAAAGGCGATTGAAAGTGGTTTCTTCAGGGAGCAGGCAAGGGACTGTACCATTTCAGATGAAAGAGTAAATAACTGTTGGAAACATTAACAATTGTGCCTGCCTTGATTATTGTACCCTTCTGCATGTGACATGTCCTTCCTTCCTTCCTGAGGATGATGTGGACCAAAACTTTCCCTCTCCCAACCTGCTTTTGTTACCAGGCAATGTAATGATGTGGAAGAGCAACATTGCCAGGTTCAAGTGTCAGTGTTACGGCACGATAAAAAGCTGTTCTGTTTCATCTCCTGCACTCCTTTCACCAGCTTTCAGTCTTGGATACATTTGATCTAATTGTACTGCTTATCTTCCAACTGCTCCTCAAATGACCTCTTGTTAGGACTATTTAATACTAATGTGTCTTCCTGTGTCATGTAAACTTTTTTTTAAAACTAGAATTTTAATGAGCAGAAGAACGGCGCAGCTGTATGATAAAGCTTTCATTAGAGGATTCCTTAATAGAAGCCACTTCCAGTCCTTGATTGCATAATCAACAGCTAATGAAATTGTCTTGGTAACAAGAGTTACGGTGTATTACATCCTCTCCGGAGACTAAGTGGAAAGACAATTGTACAGCCTGAGAGGACTATTGATTGTTCACAGTTTGAATTTGATCACCCTTACGGGAAACTAAACAAGAGATCATCTTCAGCTCTGCTAAATGGATTTTGTTTCCACTGAAAGTTATTGGTTCACTTTCATACAAGGCGTTCGGGGGGCAATAAACACAGGGAGCATAATCTCATTACAAATTTCCTGAGTCTGTGAGTTTGAAAGCACCGACCACTGTAAAACAAATGACGACTGCTTAATTCAGGTCCTCTGCGATGTGTCTGTGTGTTTAAACTAGTTGGGAGCTCTGAAGGGGTGCCCCAGCCTGTTGCATGTTGCTTGTCTTGTTGCAGGAGGGAATCCCAAAGGGAAGTTTGCTCTGGGACTGGTTCAGAATGAGTGGAAGGTTTATGTTAAAAGGCCTCTAGATCGGGAAGAGCAAGACATTTATTATCTCAACATCACCGCCACGGATGGCCTCTTTGTAACCCAAGCTGCCGTGGAAGTGACCGTCGCTGATGTTAATGATAATAATCCAGTTTGTGAACAGGTGAGTTAGCAACACCTGCAGCAATCAGCTGTTGTGTTGAAAGCGATGGTTTCCCTACGGGTGTCCCTGCTATTTACAGGTATTCACAGGCAATACCCTTTTTCATCTTTAAGGTCTTAGTTGAAAAATCTGGAGTGATATGGGAGACAAGCAGGATAAAGCAGTCCTGTGAAGCCAAGATCGAAGGACAATGGCCTGGTAAACATAGCAAAGTAGTCTTGTCCACAGTGGCCTTAGTTGGCTTTAGAAAAAAATAAAGCATTGTGAGGTGGCACTGGGCAGCCACTCCTCCCCTGCAGAAAAAATGTGCTTTCCCTTCACAACCAATGTGGAAATGTCTTCAATCTAGTTTTAACTCCAGACTTCCTGAACCTGGCAGATGCCAGAGACCCAGTGGAAAAGAATGTAGCTTGCTCTTACCTTGTCAGGCATGCATGCAGTGTGGCCTGACCACAGCTTTCACCATGCTAGCTGTCTCTTATTCTGTGGAAAGGCAATGTGGGGAACTGATATTACTGCAACAGATAGGTCTGTGTGAAAGAAAAGACACAATGAAACACAGAGTTCCTTAGTGGTACTGCTCACAGAGTCTTACATGTGTATATCTGTATGTATATACTCATATAATTCCCATCATTACATTATCACTGATGGACCACTGTTGTTGCAAGCACCACTCTGGGGAATCACAGTCCATATTTCCCTCAAACACTGCTGGATGAGGCGATAAAAACAGTTGTCTTCGTTAGCACATTCATCAAAGTTTCCATTTCATGGGTGTTGATGAAACAAACGGAAGGTAGAAAATGAGACTGCATTTACGCATAAGACAAACCCTATTAAGAGTCATAATTTGGCATTGTTTTTGTGACACCTCAAAGCTTACCAGTGATTTGAATTTCTAGGAATGTGTTACGTAAAGGAAAATTGTTTCCTGTATAGAAAGATGTGCTACAGAGAGTTTAAAAAAAAAGTTGTGCAAAGACTATAAAATACTGTTACAGCATAGCTTACATTTCTGTTTTTGTCTCTAGGTTGCATACACAGCACTGTTTCCTGAAGACATTCCATCAAACAAAGTCATTCTTAAAATCAGTGCTAAAGATGCTGACATTGGGTCCAATGGTGAAATTCGCTATTCTCTCTATGGTGCTGGGAACAATAAATTTTTCTTAGATCCAGAAAAAGGTAAGATGACAATTTAATGCTTCTGAATAGCCTTCTTAATCCCTCAATATCAGTGGGTGCTAGTTTTCTTAACCTGAATTAACTTCATTGTCAGCCAGTTGTTCCAGTTATGGCAGGTGTGGATGACGACTTCTGAAGTGCTGGTGGTAGGAGGGAGAAAGAGGGATGTCTTTGTTAGCCAGGTTGAATGTTATAATCAGAACAGTGGATACCAACCATTTCGTTTCCCTGCCAGGCCTCAAGTTGGGTCAGAGATGTATCATAGAATCACAGAATAGTTTGGGTTGGAAAGGACCATTAAAGGTCATCTAGTCCAGCCCCCCTGCAGAAAGCAAGGACATCTTCAACCAGATCAGGTTGCTCAGAGCCCCATCCAACCTGACCTTGAATGTTTCCAGGGATGGGGCATCTACCACCTCTCTGGGCAACCTGGGCCAGTGTTTCACCACCCTCATCGTAAAAAGTGTCTTCCTTCTCTCTAGTCTGAATCTACCTTCTTTTAGTTTAAAACCATTACCCCTTATCCTGTCACAATAGGCCTTACCAAAAAGTCTGTTTCCATCTTTCTTATAAACCCCCTGTAAGTACTGAAAGGCTGCAATAAGGGCTCCCTGGAACCTTCTCTTCTCCAGGCTGAGCAACCCAAACTCTCTCAGCCTTTCTTCATAGGGGAGGTGTTCTATCCCTCTGATCATTTTTGTGGCCCTCCTCTGGACCTGCTCCAACAGGTCCATGTGTTTCCTGTGCTGAGGACCCCAGAGCTGGACAAAGTACTCCAGCTGGAGTCTCACCAGAGCAGAGCAGAGGGGCAGAATCACCTCCCTCAACCTGCTGGCTGTGCTTCTTTTGATGCAGCCCAGGATACAGTTGGCTTTCTGGGCTGCAAGCACACATTGCCGGGTCATGTTGAACTCCCCATCCACTAGTACCCCCAAGTAATTCTCCGCAGGGCTGCTCTCAATCACTTCATTCCCCAGCCTGTATTGATACACCGGGTTGCCCTGACCCATGTGCAGGACCTTGCACTTGGCCTTGTTGAACTTTACAAGGTTTACATGGGCCCACTTCTCAAGCTTGTCCAGGTCCCTGTGGATGGCATCTCATCCCTCAGGTGTATCAAGCCCATCACTCAGCTTGGTGTTATCTGCAGACTTGCTGAGGGTGCACTCGATCCCACTGCCTTATGTCACTGATGAAGATAATAAACAGTACTGGTCCCAGCACAGACCCCAGAGAGATACCACTTGTCTCTGATCTCCGTCTGGATATTGACCACTACCCTCTGGATGTGACCATTCAACCAATTCCTCACCCACTGAACAGTCCACCAATCAAATCCATACCTCTCCAATTTAGAGAGAAAGATGTTGTGGGGGACCATGTTAAAGGTCTTACAGAAGTCCAGGTAGATGACATCGGTAGCTCTTCCCTTCTTCGCTGATGTAGTCACTCTATCATAGAAAGCCACTAGGTTGGTCAGGCAAGACTTACCCTTGGTGAAGCCATGCTGAGTATCTCAAACCACATCCCTGTCCTCCATGTGCCTATCCTGGAGTCTTTTTGGTACAGAAGAGGGGAAGATGCCAGCATGGTCCTCCTTCACCTTTGGACCTCACTTCTTCTGCCTTGGTCTAGATATATTGGTATGCAGACCCTGTAAAAAACACATTCCTTTTATACACAGATTTTGGGGGAGAAAGGATATCAGTAATGAATTTGTGGGCACAGTGGAATGCTACAGAGATCTTGCACATTTGGCAGTTGGTCTGGAAAAAGATACTGATCTTGCTAAGATCTAGATTTTATGGTTGTTATGAAGTAAAGTTACCTAAAATAATTTTCCCATGAATAAAAATCCCACCCCTCTGTTTTTCTTAGGAATTTGGTTTCCGTAATGATAGACTTAAGTCCTTCCCTGTGCAATACCTCCTCCACCTGACTAGCAGGAGGCAGAGCCCACTATTGCTGTAGCATTATTGATGGAAGAGGAGGTGTTTAGAGATCTATGCAATGTGTGGAAGGGGAAGTATTGCCCTCTTCAAGAACAAGTTTTGTCTTTAACTGCAAATTACACCCTTTACACAATTAACCCAAAACTTACCTTCTGACTAGTAGTGGCTGTTTGCTGATGTGGCAATGTTTGGTGGTTGTTTATCTGTGCAGTAGGAAATGGATCATGGGTAACGCTCTCACAGTCTGAATAAACTGGCTTTTGTTTCTGTTAATGTTTTTTGTGATACCCATCTCTGTATGAGAATAAGAAGTTTGTTTCAAACTAGATATCAGAAGTATCTACAAGAATTCAGAGCTGGTTGGAGATTGCTTTGTGGGGAGAAGGCGGGTATTGATGTTATTTTTGAACAGTTGCATTAGAAAACTTTAGATTTCGCTATGGCTACTGTCATCATATTCAGGATGTTTTTCTGTGTCTCGGAGTCTATAAAACTTGAGAGTAACAGAAAGACAGGCTTGGAAGAACACAGTTTTGTTCATATGGGTGAAGTTGTAGGCTGTTGATGGCCACCATGAGTAGCTTGTCCTCCCTGCACTCATATTGGCAGCTCACATTCTTGGGTGAAGAAGAGTGAGAAGTGACACTGCTGTGAGTTTTTGTTCCATTCATTGGAATAAGCAGGGTCGATTTTTTTTTCTCTTTCCTACTCCTGTAAAATACTTGTTTTTGAGATACTTACAGTATCTAGAATTAGTGATGTTGCTACAGTAATAATGATGGCTGCTGCTTTTAATCAATTTTAGGTGAGCTGAAATCCTTGGCCCCTCTCGACCGAGAGAAAATCCCTGTGTACAACTTGGTTGCCCGAGCCACAGATGGTGGTGGCAGGTTTTGCCAATCAGAAATCCATCTTATTTTAGAAGATGTTAATGATAATCCACCAGTGTTTTCATCTGATCACTACACCACATGTGTCTATGAGAATACAGCCACTAAAGCTTTGTTAACAAGAGTCCAAGCCACTGATCCTGATGTCGGTAAGTCAGTAATGCTGCGAACAATAATCAGTGTTCAGGAAAACTTTGTGCGTTGGTGGAATTTCAATACAGATTAATTTGTCTATTGCTGCCTTTCTTCATTCTCTCCTCTTTTTGCCTCTGCATCCTCCCCATTTTTCTCTCTTCTGTTTCTTTACATCAAAATGCTTGTGGCTGAGCTTGACATAATGGTGTTACAAGAGAAAAAAGCATTGCAGCAGCCACAGAAGCATGTAGTCTTTTATTGTCTTGATCAGCGATAGCTATGTTTAGGGATAAATAATTTGGGGCGTAAATTTCAACTTCATCCTCCAGTGGTCTCACCTCTTTTTTTGAGCCATGATTTTGAATACCCATGCCTCTGTTTGTGCAAGTAATATACTTACATGTCATAGGGACCTATACCTGATTAATCACAGCTTTTCTAGAGTTTTATACTGCTATAACTCCCATTTGTTCCAGCTGGTTACCTTAGCATAAAACTATTGTTGTACACTGTGAATGTACATTATAAATGTTCTGGTTATTTAACTTCGCATTCTTTTAAAGTGTAATAGTTTATTATATGAGAACCTTAACCTTGAAATCTGGGCTCAATTATAAATATTTAAAGGATGTTTTTTTGCATAACACAGTGATAAAATCCACCAAATATCAGATTTTTTTTAGCTCATTCACTTCACTTGGAATAAATAAACCCCATAGTTTATTTTTATTTCCTGTGGTTCTGGAGATGTTTTGTAAAAACTGTGGCCTGAGTAGCTTCACATAAAAAGCAGACCTTTTACTGAGTGAAAAATATGTGGTTAAAAAATATTTCACGTTAAAATTTTTTTTTTTTTTTTTTAAGTACAGTGGATGCTGGAAGTCTCAGTTGTTACTAAGGCTGATAATGTAAATATACAGGAATCAGTAAAGGAGCAGCAAGCATTCAATTAATGTGTCTATGAAAAGCTGCATTATGTGCCTTGGTTGAAAAATCACAATTAACATTATGATGCTGTCCTTCAGTGAAAAGCCAATTACTGGTAGAAAACTACTGAACGGTCTGAAGACCCAGTGTTGTTCTTTTCCACTGTTGTCTTAATTACCATTTTTCTCACAGGTGAGATGACATTCAAGGATAGAGGGGAGACAGAAAGAATTAGAATAAAAAGTTGTCAATAAAAGTTCTTGCTAGCACCATCTTTACATAATAAGATTGTTACCAATGAAAAAAAAAACCACCAACATGATCTAATTGCTACATCTTCCTTCTGAAAACAGATAAGTTAAAGCGACGGATGCATGTGATGAATGAGAAGGTGCTATGTATTTCCTTAATGATTAGACTTGAAAATGAAACAAGACATTGTATCATATGAAAGTGGCTCTGGTCTCTAAAATTGGATTTTATATTAATTACTGTCCTATTAGTCCATACTAGAATCACTGATTCCCTATTGCTGCATAATAAATAAGTTCAGGTAATGTAATATTCCCATCACAGAGAAAAATGTATTATTGATATTCCTGATGAGCTATGATATCCCTGTAAGGTTTTGTGGAGCATTATCCTGAAAACATCAGTGGAGCCAGTAATCATAATACAAACCAATTTTTAACATTCAGGAAGCATCTTACGATCAGTCTTAGAATTTGCACGTTCTTCTGCTTTGGGCTTTGAAGAGCTGTGTACTGTAAGGATAGGAGTATCAGTATAGAAGCCATTGAGATAAAACTGGAGAGAAACCAATCTGTGGTCTGCAACTAAACACAATTTAACATAAAACTGAAAATGTTGTGGTCAGACACTGTTGGATAATTAAGACAATTTCCAGTTAACAGGAAAATAGTGTTATATCTGCCTTGTGCCTCTGATATCTTTTGAAGTTCCTGAACTTATAATATCCTGGGAAATTTCAGGACTGGAATATAAATTGTTGTTTAACATATTTGTAATTTGGATACATGCTTAGAAACTAGCTGTACCAGCTGAAGGACACGCTGAAGGAGAGATGTGATTCTTCTTCACAGTATTCAACAGAAGAAAATGGCTTTAACTGTTTAACTCTAGTAGCACGCAAGTTCATTTTACCTAACCTCTCCGTGTAGCTAGGTATCTTAAATTAAATGATCACTCGATGGAGAGAGAATATTCATACATCCCTTTGTTCAGACTTATTAGTAACATTAATATCAAACAGCTTTTCTCCCATCCTGCTTCCATTGGAAATTCTTAATATTTCCACAAGATAACATTTTCTACTAACTCACCACCATCAGGTTTGGAAATGTGCAAACTAAGAAATGAAAGAGAAAAGATGGTTTTACAGGGGTTTAGAGAAGTTCACAAGGAGCAGTGGATTTTCTTCCTCCCACTGTCTTCAAATCAAAGTGCCAAATTACTCCATTCCGTTCAAATTAAGCCACAAGAAGAATTGGAGTGAATGTTGAGGTGTAATTATCTGAGCAAACCCATCAGACAACTACAACATCAGCCTGTTTCGAAGGAATTAGTGTCATGCTAGAGCAGCAACACTGAGAAAACCTACATGGGACTTTCTGGCAAGCATTGCATTTAAAAAATTGATAAACTTCAAAATAAAACTGGAGCCCAAAGCTGAGCTGCAGGTGCATACTCATTTCCAGTCCTTCTGTTTTCTGCATGCATACAGTGTTGCGGCCTTGCTCACAGAATACAAGAATGAATGACAGCATGGTCCAAGCTCGGCAGTGCTTTAAGTGATGGTTAATTCCTGCCTCACTTGCAGCTACTTTGCTTTGTGAATGACCTCCATGCTCAGGCCTGTTTCCGTGATGATTCATGGTGTAGTCTACCGAAGGCAGAAACACTGACTGTACTAAAGATGAACAGTGCGTCTTCTGTCCTTCTGTGGTCCTCTTCATCACCACTGGGGCATCGGCATATCCACACTTGTAGTCACTTTAGTGATTTCACTGACCTATTTAATTTTTTCTGGGCTTGTGATGAATATGGGGTTCTAATTTTGCTCAAAATGGTAACACCCTTGTCAGCCAGCCCTGTCTCGCCTGCTACTGGTGCCTTCCAGGCTCTGCATTATCCTATGATTAAAGCCAGGGCCAGCACCCACTCGTGCAGGTCCTCCTCTATTCCTTGCACAACCAACCAGTATAGATGGACTAGGTTGTCTTGGAGCCAGCACCTTGTATTGCATGCAGCCAATGTGCAGGAAAACAAAGGCATGTAGGCAGACAAAAAATGGGCAGGAGTGGCCTTTATTTGGTTGCAGAGTTCCCTGCAGTGCAGAGACCTCCCTGCTCTGTCCTCAGCTGTCCCCCACGCCCCTTCTCCAGCCCTAGGGCCCACACCAGTACAGTGCACAGGAGGTGTGGTGACATGCAGCCTGCAAGGAGCCAGCCCGTGCCCAGGTTACATAAGATCTGGCTAGCCAAATCTAGGAGTTTCTCACAGACACAATTGAGACTGATCTGATTCTTCCTTGAATAGCAGTCATACCTCAAACAGCACAGGCCCACACCCACTCGCTTGCCTAGCCAGGCAGTCCTCCTTCACCAGCTGCCTTATTGTTTTGACATAGTTTTGTCCATGCCTTGTATTTGTCACAGTTCATGGTCCGCTTCCCAGCAGGAGACCCTGCATTCCCCTGCCCCATTTTTGCGCCATGTACAAATAGCAAATGAATCAGGAAGGGCCCTCACTGTGGGCTGAAGGTGAGGACCACAGGGTTGTGTGTAGTGACAAGTCAGAGGTGAAGCACTTTGGACGGCCTTGCTAGAAATGTGTCTCCTGGCCTTGTGGATACAGAGGTGGCATGCTGCAGGGTTCACACAGCCACAGAATGGTTGAAGTTGGATGGGACCTCTGGTAGGTCATCTTGTCCAACCACCCTGCTCAAGCAGGGCCACCTACAGCAGGCTGTCTAGGACTATGTCCAAATGGTTTTTGGATATCTACAAGGATGGAGATACTCCCTGAGTGCTGTGCAGCATGGGCACCCCAGGGGCCCTCTGCAAATAACCAGAGACCTGTGCTGTGGATACAGACAAAACCGTGACATCCTCACTGTGACCTCGCAGAGCAGTGCAGGCAGGCAGCAAACCCACACTAATGCCCTCTCTGACTGCCAGTTCTTCCCAAGCTGGACATAATTCAGAGAAGAATTAATGGCAGATGAGATGTTGCAGAAAGTGTAGTTTGGGGAAGTATTCTCCTATATCTAATAGCAGATTTAATAGTATTGAGTAATGCAACCTAGAAAAATAATAATTAGTGTGCTACTTTTGCGGTTAGGATGCCCAGAGTTACAGATGTGTCCCAGCTTCTGCAGGTCTTGTCACCTCACAGCAGAATGTAGAACAGTCAGTTCCAAAAAACCATCCAATTAGTTTGGGGGTGGAGAGATTTGAATGATGACCCTGTTTTTCTGTTCTTTGTTCTCTGTATTTGAAGCTTTGGTACTTATGTGGGTGTAAGGGAAAAAATGGGTGTTGAAAGCCTAATTCAAAGAGCCGGGATAAGACTTGAGGCTCTGCCATAGATAAGTTTATACAGCCAGGTTATACAGGTCAATTGCAGTTGAATTTGGTTGTGGTTTTTAAGAGTTGTATAGAGCTAAATATTATTTGGACCAAGTTTTATAAGAAGGATTCTGTAGTCATCTGATTAGTGCCTTTGTGTTTAATGTAGAGAGTTTAAATCAATCAAGTCTCTAATCAGTCTGGTTCTTCATGTGGGGAACTAATTATTCACCTCTTCACACAAAGTGGAAGAGCTGTAGCAGAAGGGACTCAGCCCTTCTGGGGAAGCCATTTGACCTTCTCACTGGGAGACATCTGCTCCTTAAGCCCGATTTTCTCCACCAAGAAGTACAGGGGAGCAAACTGTGGCTAGTCATCTGCCTGGTGAGCAGCTGGGGGACCTGGCGAACTGGGGGAAGGAGAGCCATTTTCTTTCAGCTTCTGATGGGAAGTTTTATCTTGAATTTCAAAGAAATCTATGACAAAACTGATGTTTTCCCTGCAAGGTTTGACCTCAGTGATTTTGATGTTTCAACAAAGACTTGGTTTGTCAAAAACAAACAAACAAACAAAAAAAAAACCACAAAACCTTACCATGTGCACTTCTAAGGCAAATGCACAGGAAATAAGAAATGTCTTTTCTAGGGGAAAATGGAAATATAACTTCTCCTTCAGGTTTCAGTCAGTCCAGTCTGGAGTGTACCTACCTCCAGCAGGGTGGTGAAGCAAGCATATTATATCTTCTTTTTCTTCATGTTCTCTCCTTGTGTCAATGAGAAAAATGAAGAAACCATTAAAACTTTATTGTGCATTCAGGATCTGAAAAAAAAAGAAAACAAGGATTGAAACATGAATAAGAAGAACAACAGAGATAATAAGACAGAAGATTTACTAAAACCCAACAGCTAATAAGTAGATAACTTTGGCAATGATGCCAGCAGTAGCTAGATGATATTTCTGGATATTGTCTTAGTTTTCTTAAAATAAATATCACAAGATACTTTCCAGAGGATGGTTCATTCTCTTTAAAACATACATGGAACTTCCTATATCTTTACCTATGTCTTTGCCTCACTGACTTTTAAAATAGTCCAGGGGTTAGTGCACTAACGCAGGATATGGAAGACCTGAATTATTAATTCCTTGTTCTGCAGCTATTCAAAACAGCATTGCATAAGTTAGGGGTTATAGTTGAAGTAGGGGGTCCTTTCCACTGTCACTGAAGCTGTTTTGAAAAAGGATTCAGGAATCAGCCAGATGGGGGGGAAAAAAAAAACATGAGTGCGCATTGCTCTGTAGCCTGGTGGATGATTGCATTCTGGGCTCTGTTCCCCAGGGCTTATTGAATGAAAAGTAATAGTCTATGGCGATGTACCCTTGTACTCCTCCTTCCTGGAAAGGTGTCCTTACCATTAGACTTCTGTGCCATAAGGAGAATGGGAGGGCAATGCCTCACATCCCCCAGTGGGCTGGCTGGGCCTGAGGACATCCACAGGTCCAGGTTCACCCAGTGAGTTGTTCAGGAGAAAACCTAACTTTTGCCTTCTTAATAAAGGCAGAAGGACTCATAAGAACACAGAGATGCAGCACTTTGGGCCCCTGAAAAATTGCCAAATAAAAAATAGCAGTCAGGCTCTGTGGAGTTTAGACTTGCCTAGTGTTAGGAGGTAAACAAACAAGGTGTTTGGGGATTATGTTAGAAAGCTTAGGTTTCTGCCTAAACAAGCCCTACTTTTGTATTGCTTATTTTGCTTCCTGTGCCTAGGCACTCAGGAGACCTAATCCTGTAAGTAGTAAGTCTGTATGACCCTGTTGTTGAATCTTTCAAAGGGCCAGATTTTTAAAGTTGCAGATAGGTAGTCAGGGGGATTTAGGCATCCAACTTGCATTAAAATGAGTATATGTGTATCAAGCTGACTAAGAGCTAGTCTGTGTTCAGCAAGCAGAAGTCATCAAACCAATCTCAATCTCATTTCCTTCTGCAACATGCAAAGAGGCCACATAGAAAGAAATATTACAGGTGGTATGGCTTAGGTTTAGTGAGGGTTTTGACATTGTACTGAATGATATTTTTATAAGCATGCTAGGGAAACATGGTCTACATGAAACTCTTACCAGGTGAATTTGTAATGACTGTTAAACTGTAGGGATAAGTTAAGAAAGGTACTGGGTGCAGCATTGCTCTTATTTTCATTCCTGGATGGGTAAGTAGGCATAATGTCTGTATTGGTAGATGTCAGAAAGCAGAATGGGACTGCAAATACCCTGGATAGTGCCAAAGTCATAGCTGTGGGATTTAACAGTTGGAAAAGTGGTATGCAAGTCATCAAGATAAATGTGAAATCCTGCATTTAGATAAGAATAACCAAGTGCACCGTTATTGTCTGGGTAATGACTGACTGGGTAGCAGAACTGCAGACAAGCAGCTATATTATGGTGGATCACAGGCTGAATGTATGTTTACACTTTCATACTGGTGTGAAAAGGCAAATACTTTAATGAGATGGGTAAACAAAAGTAATGCTAGAAAACAGAAGTAGTTCCTTCTGTTTACTTCGTCTTGGCAAATCGTGACCTGAAAGGCTGTGTCAAGTTTTGGGTACAGCACTTCCAGGAAGTAGCTAACCTGGAGATTTACAAGAAAGATCACAGATCTGGAAAACGTGCTACCAGGAAATACTAAAACAGTTGAGAGGAGGTGCCAGGGAAAAGAAAACTGAGATGATAAAGGGTAACAGTCTTCAGATATCAGACAAGTAGCTCTGAGGAAGGAAGTCAACCTTTGTTCTTTTTTTTCCCCTCATCTTTTATTATTTTTATTCAATCTCAGAAAAAAGTCAGGACAAGATTTTTAGTCAAGAAAAGTGAGGCACTGTGGTGTGTTATCCGAGGAGGTTATGCAAGTTCAAGATCAAAGGATAGGCCTGTGTTTGGGGATAAATTGCATCCATCCTTTCTTTGTGCGGGGATAAATTAGATGACCTTACAAGATTCCTGCTATCTTTATACTCTGTCATTTCTGTTAATTTCTTTAAGTTTTGAGATTTCCAAGACATTGTTAACAACATGGAGGCAAAGAACTAGACAAGGAGAATTGTACCTCTTGGATTATGTTGACTTAATAAGCCCTGTATTTAAATTGGATCACTGAAACATGTATATGTATGTGTGTGTGTGTCTGTATATATGTATGCATACATACATACACACATATTTTTTAATATCTCTCTCTCTAGACATGCATTCCATTGTTTCAGGCTACATTGCCCAATGTTGCCAGCTGCAATGTGGAACTCTAAATCAGGTGTATCCAAAATGGCCTTCCCCACCTCAGAAAAACAATAAAGCTTATGCCTGACCACTATGAGGAAGTGAATCACTCAGGAGCACTGATGGAAACAAGTATTCATGTCAAATCATGTAAGCCAGTATCCTGAGCTATGTAAATCTCTGCTAGAAAAGAGAGGGAGGGGGAGCCAACCACCCAGATCTCATCTTCCCACCAAAAGAAGACAACTCCCAACCCAGATGAAACAGAAAGCAGGGGTTTAGACACCCATGGAAGGTATCATACCACTAAAGCTTTATGCCTGCCATTTCTGTCCAGTATTTCCCTTCAGTAAGGGCTTGGTTATCTTCATCTATGTCCTTTGTGGCCTTGCTTTCATCCCATGGTACCATGGCTCTGCTGGAGCACTGGTGTGAGTAAAGGCCTTTGGGGTTAAGGCCCTGTCGTTTCCCCACAGAAAAGGGACAAAGCAGTGAAAGTCTGTCTTGGTAGCGGTGTTATGGATTGAACTTGGCCAGCTTTTCTGCTTAAGTTGTAAGAGTCACTTGAAATCTCTTTCCCTATGGGGCTATATATTCTTCTACAGTTCAGCAAGGTACTTCTGGCAAGGTTTTTCTCTTTCATCTCAAAATGATGGAGTAGAGTATTATAAGATCTGGTTTAGTGTTTGTCTTTTGTCTTGTTTGTTGTTAATGAAGTTGTGGACTTTTAACTTCCAGTAATTGGTGTTGTGGTTAACATTTGGGTAATTAGGAAAGGCCATAGGTATACACTGGTGTTAACAGACACACTGTGAAAGACAGAGGCAAGAGGAAGCTCAATAATCAGATACCATGCTTTTGCAAATCACCCCTAAATTGATAAGTAACTTTTTTTACATCTGTCTTTCTGGACAGCTTTCTATTTTACTTCCTGTTTGTTTGTTTTTAATGCTTGCCATTATTTTTCATTCCATAGGTTTTCAAAATGAAAACGAGCAGATGACAAAGTTAAGCATTGTTTTCCAGAGCTAAACAAGAATGAGTGGGCTAGCTATACTTGGGGAAACACATTAAGTAATGAGTTCAGGGTGACAGATGAAAACAGAAGGGAGAAACACACTATGTATGGTCTTTAATACCTGTAAATTTTAGTTTGTGTGTGATGCAGTCAGCAGGTAATGCCCAGTGCAGAAACTCACTGTCATATGGGGATTGCACCTGTTGTGTTAATGCTCAGCCTTTTAATTGGTGTCGGTCTGGATCAAACCATGTTGTAACTGAACCATTTTCAGTTGAGCTGCACCTCAAATACTGTGTTCAGTTTTGGGCCCCTCCCTACAGGAAAGACATTGAGGTACTGAGGTGTGTCCAGAGAAGGGCAACGAAGCTGGTGAGGGGCCTGGAGCACAAGTCTTGTGAGGAGTGGCTGAGGGAACTGGGGTTGTTTAGCCTGGGGAAAAGGAGGCTGAGGGGAGACCTTATCGCTCTCTATAACTACCTGAAAGGAGGTTGGAGCGAGCTGGGGGTTGGTCTCTTCTCCCAAGTAACAAGCGATAGGACAAGAGGAAATGGCCTCAAGTTGTGGCAGGGGAGGTTTAGGTTGGATATTAGGAAAAATTTCTTTACCGAAAGGGTTGTCAAGCATTAGAACAGGCTGCCCAGGGAAGTGGTGGAGTCACCACCCCTGGAGGTATTTAAGATGTGTAGTAGATGTGGTGCTTAGGGACGTTGTTTAGTGGCAGACTTGGCAGCGTTAGGCTAACAGTTGGACTCAATGATCTTAAAGGTGCTTTCCAACCTAAATGATTCTATGATCTTTGAGTTAAACAAGGAGGAATTTGATACTCCTGAATTATAAAGAGAAGTTATTTTATTTCCCTGCTGCTATTTATAGTAGTAATGACATAAAAGATGTCATTATGTGACATTCAGTCCATGCCCTTTTGTTTTAGTACACAAGAAAACAAGAAGAAAACTCTGTGTGAAGGGTGGCATTTGAGGTACTAGACAGCTGTGTGTTGTACAAGCTCATCACACCAGAGATTTGGCAAAGGGCAATATTCTATCATATGGTAATACAAGTCTAAATAGAAAATGTGCTTGGTTATTCCTCTATTTAAAATATGTACTACAGTCCTCTTATAGTAATAGTCATTCCTGCAAAGCTTTCCATGTTCAAATAGCTTATTTTCGTGATTGGCACCTTAGAAATCTGAGAAGTTTAAGTGAGTATGTGAATAGGCATAATGCAGTTTGCAAACACCAATCCCCCAACAGCTGTGGGCAAGCAGTGTGGGAGGATTGCTCTCTTTACCAATGCAGGAACCATGGTGTTGGAGCAATTGTTTCCTTTCCACAGAAAACATCTCCTTTATAGTCACAGCAGAATCTACCATCACGTCCAAGACAGGGATGCCGTTGACACACACTGGTGGATGCTACTCTCTCAGCAGATGGTAGCCCCTGGACTAAAGCATTATGGATTTCAGTAGAAACAGCTTCCTACTTCAAATTTCCTCATGCCCATTTTGTTTCCAACCTCAGGTCAGGAAGCTGAGTGGAAACAGCTATTGATACACACAAGACTTTCTTCAAAGTGCTGTTTCTGCCACAGCTTCTCACTGAATTAATTTTCCTCCTAAGAAGCAAGTGTTGAACTCTAGACCCACAAAACACTGTGGGAGAAGGTCAGCAGACAGCTGAGATCTTCCTCTGTATTTCTCCTTCTATTCTGTCTCTGCATTCAGGCTGAAAGCCACCAAGGGTTGTTATCTGTAAGTGTCCCAGCTCAGGTCCTCTGCCCTGTCTCTCTTTGCACAAAATGGCATTTTCACCTGTAAGAGCTTTTCCTCCAGGTCCCATGGGAAAAATAAGACTGTTTTAGTCATCAGACCAGACTGGTACAAGATAACCCACATCCCTGGAACTTCTGTATTCCTCTCTTGTTTTCCAGGAAGGAAAAATAAAAGCACTTGCCTTCAAGAAGTAATCCTCTCCATTTCTGTCTAAAAATCCCTTATATTAGAGTTAGCAACCAGAACACCATAGTCTGTATCTAAACTATCTCCATTGTAGGATCACTAGCAATCACTTATCAAAAAACATTATTCATATTTTGTTAATTAATCACATTTAGTGATGCTACACACCAGGAAATATGTCACGGCCTGTGCTGGACAGACCAGGGAGGAGTTGTGGTGAGTTCAGAATTCCCTCAGGCTAAATTAAGGTGAAGCGACACCAAACGATCAGTTGAACATTTTATTTATGGCAGAAGCAACCTGAACTTGGAAGGTGTAACAGTAGGTGGCGGGGTTTCTCACAACAGGAATTGGCATGAAACTACATCAGTAAACCGTGTAACCTGTGGTAACCACATGTATCAATTCATGGAGTAAGGAGATCCTTCCCGTTGAGTCACGAGGTTCAGAGCGGACGCCCTTGCTTTCTAGACTCCTTCTCAGAGAAGAGCCTAGGGGCAGCTGGATCTACTCTTAGTCCCAGACTTGGTCAACGGTTTTATGTCTAAAGGGATGAGGTGTAGGGATTATGAAAAAGGGGAGGGGAGGGGGGAGAGAAAAAACATTTCACCGATCCTGGGTCCATCGTTGGTCCAGCCAGCCTAGACGTCCAGTTCCAGAGGGCGCACATGCGTGGGGCTTCAATTTGTGTCCTTTTATCATCTCCTTGCCCCTCCTTCAGGCAGGCACTCAAACTCATTAGGCTAATCAGGTGTCATGCATGGTTGGTGCTTTCAGAACCTTCGGGAAATGGGTTGATGGGCTTGGGGCTCATTTGGGGAGTAACTTCTCCTTCCCTGCAGACATGACCATTGTTTGATCTTTGGCCATGCATGGTGAGCTGCCCTGCTCAGTGTATCAGAGCACAGAAGTGCACATCCTCCTGCACACCCTCCGCATCCCGTTCTCACCTGTGGTTTGTTGTTATGCAGGGTTCTTTGTTATGCAGAACTTGCCCCACCACAATGTTTGAGACATTAACTCTTTCAGTCTCTCACAAAGTAGCATACAAGGAGAGTGGTCGGATTATATATCAATCAGATTGCAGTCACCAGAGTTACCCCTTCCTGTATGTAAACTCACCCTACATGGTGTCACATCCACCAAATTCTGTCTCTCCCCAGCCCCCCTTGCAAGGTAGTCTTACTGAAGTTTTGGGGTGTTTCAAGACACAAGTCATGGGTAGGCTATCTCCTTTCTAGCTATTTATGCCTTTAAAGACTGTGGTATCTGATCTTCTGTCTTGTGCCCAGGTATGCTGTAGTGAGTATCAAATAGGGGTTTTGTGCCAAAGAAAAACCCAAACCAGACTAAGGCTTTCCTGCAGTCACAGACATAAGTGTGGAAGGTGTATGTTAAGATCCCTGCTTCAGAGAAGTATTTAATTCTATGTAGTAACTGGCAGACATCAAGAAAGCCCAGTACAGAATACTAAATAGCTTTACAGTTAAAACTCATGTGTAGGTTGGGTGTTCAACTGCATGCTCTGAATCAGCCAAAATCCCCTTTTCCAGCATCCCCAGGGATCAGTTCTAATGACTAGCTCATTAATTGTTCTGGTCAGGTCTGTCCCTTTGTGTAAGTGGAATTTTGGGGAGGATTTCTAGCAGAAGGAGCTCCTCCCCTGCTGGAAATGTAGACACACCTCCAGCCATTCAGACCCTCAAAACCTTCCACTTTCCAGAGGGTTTTATGCCTTTTTCACTTTTGTCAGTTTGGTTGATTGTTAGCTGACAGAGCATTTGGATGCATGTATGAAGAGGCTAAAGTGAAGAGCTGAGCATGGTCTCCAGCAGGCTGTAGGGTATTCAGAGTCTAGGTGTTTCAACACATGAAAGAGTCTCTGATTAGTTCATGGGCTGAGCTCAGTTCCTTGTCTGTGGGACAGGAGTCACCTCCTTGGCTGCCTTGCCTGTTTTGCTGATGGAGGGCCTATGTATTTTTCACATTTGAGATGCCATGGTGAATATAGAGGTTCTTCTGTGATTAAAAAAAAGAAACAAAAAAAACTTGGTTCATTGCAATATTGCCATTTAAAATTTTCTTTATTTTAAAGACATTTGAACGTTTGAAATATACTCTGGTGTCTCAAGCACTGCGTGAAAAATTATTCCCTGAAGAGGCCAAATAGTAATTCCTAATGCTCTCCAAGTAGGGTCTGGCACTTCGTAGTCGCTCTAGCTTTGAGGTGCATGTGATTGAACAAAGAGTCTCCCAGCTCCCCCTTGTGTGGATGCTCTACTCCTGCTATGTCAGGCAGAAAACAACTGTGATTTGTGCTGCTTTTGATCAGACATTTCTACAATGCTTTGCTGCTGGAAAGCAGAATAATACTGTCACAAATTTTAAATTAACAAAATATGCCTAGAAGGGATTGGTAGCTCTTGTTCGTCTGATTAATGTCAGGCTTGTAAAGTCTGTTCTCCAACAAAAAGGGCAGCAAATGCTCAAGTGAGAGATGTTAAAAAAAGAGACTTTCCATTTCAGTGGATCTTTGTGTTTTAGTTACAGTCTCTTAGTGAAGCACCCAGGACCAAATCACAAAATCAGCCAGCATAAAGGAAGTTGAATGAGGTTGTACCTGTGTTCACTTTTAATTAGATTTGAAATGGCTATCCCACTGTAGTGCAGCAGGCAACCAAGTCAGTACCTTCCCCTCAGGCCTTATTACTGACAACAACCTTAGCATAGATCTGCATATTCAGCAGCTGGGTGGATAGGTGTTATGTATTGGGAAATACAGGCAGGATTTGAAAAACACAGGATAGCTTTTGTACAACTCAATTTTTGCTCTCAAATTGGGGGAGTGGGGGACTTTCTAAAGTGTCTGTATTCTGGCAGGAGTTCTTTGATGCAGCTTTTGTCTAACAGGTATTGTCTTATGATAATATTTTGCTGCTCAGCAGTGGAATCAAGGCAGTACTGGTAGCAAGTACATTCTGTGCCACCTGATGTATTTTTATGGGTTTATTTTCCCTTATGTACATTTCTATTCCTTCAAGATGTGCTCTGAGACATTTCCAATTACAGCATTCTGCCTGTCTCATCTAATTCAATTGTAAGCTTTTCTGGGCGAGGACCATATCTGAAGTCTGCTTTCCAGTTTCATTACACAGCAGTTCTGCAAAATGATCTCTTAAAAAAGTATCATGATGAGGGAAGGAACTTAACTTATCCATGGGGTTTTAACATGTGAGAAGAGCATGTCCTGATCTCCCAAACTTTCAGCAATACCATACCCACAGGCACTCCTACGTCCATGTGATCCACCCCCATTGGAAATGATCAGTGTGATAGCAGATTTTGCTTAGGGTTTCTGTTAGGTGAGAAGAGGTTGTTCTTCACTTTATTTCATTTTATCATGTTCACATTTGCTTCTCTTTCAGGTGTGAACAGAAAAGTTACCTATTCCCTGGCAGACTCTGCAGATGGTTACTTCTCAGTTGACCGGTCATCAGGAATCATTATTTTGGAGCACCCACTTGATAGAGAGCTTCAGTCTTCCTATAACATCAGTGTAAAGGCCTCAGATCAGAGCATTGTGCTGACCTTGTCCTCTTTTGCCACTGTTACCATTACAGTGCTAGACATTAATGACAACCCCCCTGTGTTTGAAAGAAGAGATTATCTTGTTACAGTACCTGAAGACACCTCACCTGGCACTGAGGTCCTTTCTGTTTTTGCTACAAGCCAAGACATTGGTACTAATGCTGAGATTGCCTATCTCATCAGATCAGGGAATGAGAAAGGGAAGTTCAGGATTAACTCAAAAACAGGTTTGTAAAGTGGCTTTTACTTGTAATGCAAAATGAAAGCATCAGAAAAACGTGAATGCTTGGGGAAGGCTCTTGGATGAAAAAAATTTCAAGAGCACAGACTCAGAGCTTGTCACCGTGGAATTAGCTGCACAGTTAAAAAGCAATTTTAGGTTGGAGAGTGATGTAAATTACAGTCACACTCAGCTGCCCCAGCTTGAGTGGAGAATACTTTTCTCCATTAGTATGTCTGTTGAAGTCAACGTAGATGTGACAACCCATTAGCCAAAGTGTGCAACCCTTACAGTTTTGAACACTTGCAATGTGTACCTGATTACCAGCTGAGTACAGCCTCAACTGTCTGGACCTTAGCAAGCATCAGACAGCACTATCAGGACCAAATAGCTGGCAGTCCTCACGTGGTTGCTGTTTATACAACTGTATGCAACTTCACTGACTTAGGTGGCTCCTGATTTGTGTTGTCTGACAGCTGACTTCAGCCATGGTTTGGGGGTTTTGTTGTTGTTGTTATACATCACAAATTTTGAAAACATACTGCTGCTTCTCTTGAAGAAATACATTTTAATTTCCTTAGTGGGATATATTCTTTATCCTTACTGAGGTTTTAATACGTCAACAGTAAGCTATGATTCTTCTGTGCTTCCCATTATTCTCATAACATTCAGGATGACCAGTACAAATCTGCCATCAGAGCTTCAGAGCAAAACAATCTTGATTTTGAAAGCTGAAGGTAACACTTGTTTGAGTACAGCTGTAATAACCAGTAACCTAGAAAATCTCAAAATGATGCATTGTGTCATTTATATCACTGTGTGCAAAAAATCTCTCTCCACTCTGTGGAGGCCACTGCCTTACATGTAAGGGACTTAACTGTGTGTTGTTTGTTACCTTCATAATGTTGATTAGCGCTAACAAAATTTAAACATAAATACGCTTAGACAGCAATACTTAACTTCACATTTGACAATGAAGTCAAGGAGATAAATCAATAAATACCCATAATAAAGCTTAATCACACAGGGAAAAAAAAAAAACCTATTTATTATTCATTAATGTGTGACAGTTCCATTATTATCAGTTTAGAGGCAGGAGCTCAGTTTCCAGACAGCCGGTGGCTGATGTAGCATGCCTGATCAGGGCTTGAAAAATAATGCCCTTCACACCATTTATCAGTGGGAACTCTCTGCTAGCCACTTGGAAGCTTCTCTTCAGGGCTTCTGCTTCCAGCAAGTCATGCTGAAAGGTAGGATTTATTTGGAGAGAGCTCAGATGAGATTAAGAAGAATGATCCAAGGTCTGTAAAATGTGGCTTACCAGGAAAGACTGAAGGAATTGAGACTATTTAAGCTAGAAAGGAAAAGACATGCTGTTAGTATTCAAGCCTGTAAAAAGTACCTACGAAGAGGAGGGAACTAAACTGTTCTCCATGCCCATTCATGAGAAAAGAAGTTGTGAATGGGTTTAAGTTGCATTTGGATTATTTCATTAAAATGATAGGAAGAAATTCCTAACTGTAATGATTATTAAGTACTGAAATATATTTCCTGAGAAGGTTAGGAAACTGATGTTGTTGGAGGTTTATATGAACATTAGAGATGAGTACATTCAAGAATGATTAGGTTTAGCTGACCTGTGTTGGGCAGCAGTTGGACAAAATGACCTTTAAGCCTCATACATCTCTGCTCCTGATGGGTCTATATTGAAAAGGATTTGGCTTGCCAAGGTTAAGGATTTGCTTTTAAGTCTTTCCTGCCATGCCCAGTATTACCTCCTTCAAGGCATCACTAGTAATCTGTGCACAACCCACTCTCCCCCTTCTTGTTAAGGTTATGGGTACATGGGAAACAAGTGGAGGGTTTGCATAAAAATTGTTTCTGTCCTAGAGGGGAGCTGGGACCATGGACTGAGTCAAGTTACAGAGAATCTTGGTTTTGATTGTGTGGTGAGGGAACCCAAAATTTATAAACTAGTTGAGTGGGGAAGTCCCTGTTTAATCACATAAATGATAGACAACTGATTTCTCAAAGGTATTCATAGCACATTCATTTGTATTTAATTCATGAGAAGTTAACTACATGGGAGTGAATTTCTGTTGACTTATCAGGGCTTATTTCCAGAGTCAGCATTCAGTTCTCCCATAGGCTCTGTGCATCAGCCCAGGCAAATGGGTGGATATGGCCCCCACTTCTCCATCTACAATACTGCTATAATAAAAGCTATTTTCATGAGAAACCATTCATTGCTTCA
The DNA here is from genome assembly GCA_013401275.1 of Pandion haliaetus. Lineage (NCBI taxonomy): Eukaryota > Metazoa > Chordata > Aves > Accipitriformes > Pandionidae > Pandion > Pandion haliaetus. Next base: position 172,751 of record VYZV01013920.1, on the reverse strand, counting down.
TGCCTTGTGAAGGTCCTTTCTGCAGAGGCAACCCAAGTGCAATTGGCATCATTCTTTAATCAAACAACAGCAGTAGAAACCTGACCAAATATTTTTATTGGATTGGGCAGCGTTACAGTTAGAACAACATATTTTGTATGTGTGCCATGGTGATAAATAGCATGCTGTACTGTTTACTACAGTCAAATCCCTTAGTCCATAGCAGCATTTGTTTTTCGCTGGCTGTTGACATTCCCTCCCTTGCTTCAAAGGAGTGATTTCCATTTTTGAAGCTTTGGATTATGAATCGTGTAAGGATTTCTACTTAGTAGTGGAAGCAAAAGATGGAGGTACTCCAGCCCTGAGTGCCGTTACGACAGTGAACGTAAATGTGACAGATGTTAATGACAATGCACCAAAATTCAGCCAGGAGGTCTACAGCGCAGTCATCAGCGAGGATGCTACCATCGGTGATTCAGTGATTATGGTGAGTGACGCCATGGGTGGCATTTAGGCAGCATGAAGCCCTCTGCTACAAGACCTTTAATAAAATACTGCTGTACTGGTTAATAATGATAACTACTGCATCTTGAATCACCCAAACTGTTCTCTAGCCAACACTCTGCATCAGCTACTGCTTTCCAGGCTGCCGCCAGTTTCCCCCAAAAAGAAAGTAGTATTAGTACCAACTGTTTCTTTTTAACCCCAATATGCTGTCAAAGAGCAATGGCATGTTTAAGGCATTGCATTTCATGAGTCAGCTAGAAACAAGTGGGTTTTACTGGAAAGGCAGAATTCAACATTTCAGTGAAATACATAATATTTGTGTAGTCTGGCATGCAGTGTGCCATACGCAAACCTCACAATACTTTTATCTTGGAACTTGTCGATCCAGAAAGAAAGCCTTGTATGGAATATTAAGATTAAAATATTTTGTATTTTTTAAGTCTAAAATTTTGAAAAGGTCCAAGGGGAGCCTCCTATCAAAAACCAATTGGCTTCGTGCTTGGCTTGATGCTGTAGAGGTGTGCAGTTTAGATGTAACTAGTCTGATGGAATATGAAGTCTTACTTTCTGGGATGTTGAGCTAGTAACGTATCATACAGATGGCTTAATAATTGTTTTGCTAATTTTCACTCTTCTCTCAAAAAAGTTGATAGCAGAAGATCTGGACAGTCCTTCCAATGGCCAGATTCATTTTTCCATAGTGAATGGGGATCGAGACAATGAATTTTCGGTTGATCCTGTTTTGGGACTCCTGAAGGTTAAAAAGAAATTGGATAGAGAAAGGGTAAGACATGTGGGACTTCTTAACTTACAATGACTTACAGATGTGTATTGATCTCAACTCTGCTGCTAACTTGTTTGAAGAAGTTTCTTTTATAATCTGCAATGATCAGCCTAAGATGCTCCAATAGGTCTTTCTAATGTTGTTTCACTTCTTTCCACCCCAACCCTATCCCCAGTCCTATCTACCAGTCAACTGCTCTGCTAGCATTCCCATCCTGCACCAACACAGCAGCTGAGGCCAGATAAGGGAAAAAAAGTAACCCCGGATTTCTCCTGTGGTACCACCAGCAGCTGTTGCTGTGTTAATGAGCTGCCTCCTCTCTCCTGCGCGTGCAAGCACACACGTGCAGTGGTGTGTGCAATGGAGTGATTACAACATACTCCAGATTGTGGCACCAAGCACCGAGCTGAGACCTCAGCCATTAATTAGCGCTCTGCAAAACATGTCACTGGGGAGTTGATGTTATGAAGTGGCCAGGTTGTACCAAAAGTGAAAGAGTGAAAAGAATTAAACAGATTCTGCTGCTTTGTTTGCTCACTAGATTATTAATTCAGGGTGATTCATCACCATTTTGCCATAGCTAGCAGTTAGCAGCTTTTTGGAAAAATACAAACAAATACAGGTACCTGTGCTACTAGCAGGGCAGGAGAGTGCTACACGGCTTCAAAAGTCTTGCAACACATAAAGAAATCCATGCCTCCTGCCTCCAAGCAATGCATCCACAAAACTGGGGAAGCTGATTGCTATCCTCAGAATATGGGCTTAGCTGGAAAAGCTCTCTACTCGAAGCAGGGCTACTGCTTAAAACAGTGGCAAATATCCTTTCTGTATTATCGCAAAGGCAGGATTAAATTGTCAGTGTTTGGTGGCAGAATGACTTCACTGCAGACTGTCGAGGGCAGGGAAGTAACAATGGCTGTGCATGTTACAAATTTGCTGTAATATATTTCTTTTAAATGGCATAGGCTTAATTTTTTTATATAATTTTATTTAGTTTTTGAAGTGCATCTGCATTCAGAGACACAAATTCACCCTTACTGGTGTGTGCATGTTTAATGCCAGCTTTGTTAGATCTGCATTTTCCAAAGTTTCACTTGGTTAAAGTAAGCTGAGATATTCTTTTTCCTTGCTTCCTTGGCACATTTCCTAGACACAGGTGTTTCTGACCCCTTCAGGGTAAATGATACATGATGCCCTGTCTGCTGTAGGTCCCCCAAGGCTGTGCTGAGTCCCAGGTTTCAGGGGTTTAAGGAAACTCATTTGCAGAGCTGTAATCACATAGAAACCATTACTTTTGTCATCTACCTTTCTGGGATACATTGAAATGAAAACAAACACACACAAAATTTGGGAAAGATCCCACAAAACTGTCAGTCCTGTCTTTAGCTAGCAGTAGAAATTACAGCTTGAAAAGGAAAAAAAAAAAAAAAGATTAATTCTCTGCCTCAGTTTCTTCACTTTCCATAGTTCAGGATTCTTCCTCCCTCCTGTGTGACTATGCCCCCACGAAATTACAGTCTTTCTGCTCCCTACAACCCCTCCAAAAAAATGTTTTCTTTTTCTTTAGGTTTGTCCCACATCCCAGCAGAGCACCCTTGCTTCGTACGCTTAGTCTGTCCTCCTCCCTCCTACCCAAATGGCTTTTATTTTTCAAATGGCTCTTTATTTCCTCCCACACTGAAAAAGCCCCTTTAACATTACATTGTTGCCCTCTGCAGGGGCATGCTTTTCCCCTTTCCAGCCCTGCACTGACTGGCTGGAGCAGGGTGTTTTACCTGGCACGCGTTTTGCCCTTTGCTCGCTCCCCCATAGAAGGATTCGCAGGCAGACGTATCAGTAGCTTTCCCCGGCGAGCAAGAAGCGATATACATTAAAAAGCAGTTGTAAGACCTAAGGAAGCTGACATAAGGATGCAGTTCATAAAATCAAACTGTCATCCATAAGCTGTGCATAGACAGAGCTTTTGCAAATTGTCACATACGCTCACACCTCACGCATGGGCACATATGTGCGTAGAGGGCCCATGGGTGATGCACTGAACTGCCCACACCATGCCAAGTAGTTTGTGTCTGTTGCAAACACGTAGGCTCAAAAAGCCCTTATCTTCTACTGAATGGTGGATAATAATCCTGTTGCTACAGGGACTGTTGTCCCTAGTAGTCTCAAATGTTTTCCAGTGTGTTTAAGCCAACTGCCTGTGAATTTTTTCTTGGTTCTCCATCACCATGTTAGAAACACTGTGTGTCAAACTGAGGTTGGCTCTAATAAGCAATTTATATGATATCCTGGAAACCAACTATAAGATAAATAGAATCAGGTCACATATCCCAGGTGACACCTAGGAGAGATGAAAATGCTAGCTGCAGTAGTAATGGCTGAGTTTGGATATTATCTGTCATTTATTTTTTGTCTGCCCCTTTGTTTCAGGAATGCATCATCTGATACAGTTATTTTAATTCAGTGAAGCTGTTATGTTTATTGATAGCCTTATAAAACAGAAGTTGGGACACAGTGTGGCAATAAACAGTATAATGTTATACTAATGGCAGGGAAGGTAATGAGGCCAAACAGCTTTCCTTAGAATATGGTAGGTGGTGCACTGGATGTAAAGAACATGAGTTAAAATTTAGGACTGCTTTCACTATGATTTAATGTTTTCACCTTTTTGCAGATATCTGGTTATTCATTAGTTATCCAGGCAAGAGACAGCGGCAGCCCTCCTTTGTCTTCATCTGTGACAGTCAACGTGGACATTTCCGACGTGAACGATAATAGCCCTGTATTTACTCCAGCTAACTATACAGCTGTAATTCAAGTAAGTTTATATCGTGCACATCAAAAACTTCTCTGACTTTTAAAATACAAAAGCATTTGGTTTCAGTTAAGTAGCTTTTGATGATTTATCTGCAAAAGATGTATCAAGTGATCTTATTTAAAGGAAAGTATAAACATGTCTTTCTTCAGTCTTTGGTAAGTTTCTGTTTGCTGAGGCTCCTTCACCTCAGCATCTGTCACACATTTTACCATTCATCCCTGTTGCGCCAGGTACTCTGGCCTCTAAAAAGTCTGAGCTGGGATGAGTTCGCACTTCTTTACACCTTGCTCAGGGTGCAAGTCTTAATGGTTAGTCAGTCCTGGTCAGATACAGTATCAGGCAGAGCTCATTGGACCCTGGAGATGTGGTGGGTACCTCCTCTGCTCCCAGTTCATGGGGTGTAAGTGGTGTCAAATAAACGCTGCTTGTGAAATGCTATCTTGCGCAAAGAGCATTCAGTTGAATACTCTTGATAGCGAAATGTGGTATTTTATGATTGTGATATGTATCATTTTGATCTTTTTCTTTATACGCTGTGTATATGTGTAAAGGAAAATAAACCAGTGGGCACAAGCATTTTGCAGCTGGTAGTGACAGACAAAGACTCTTTTCACAATGGCCCCCCTTTTACCTTCACCATCCTCACTGGCAACGAAGAGGAGGAGTTTACACTGGACCCTCATGGCATCTTGAGGTCTGCAGTCATCTTCAAGCATATGGTCGCAACTGAATATGTGCTCTGTGTGCAGGTACAGCTTGATTTTTGCATCCACACAGAAACAAAAACCCTCATAGTGGTAGGTCATCTGTACATTGCCTGTATGGGTTGGTTTTAACAGATTGTATTCTATGAGTAAATACCATGCATTCCAGTTCACAAATGCACAATGTGGTATATTTCCTTTGATGTCCTTAAACGTAATTTCATATAAATATAAATAGGTAGCCAGCCACCTTTCCAATTTCCTCTGCATGAAATGAATTTTCTGAGCAGTGGACGCTGTGATTTAAGATTTTCTTTTTTTTTTTTCTGTAGCTAAGCAAGGAAAATGAGCAAAAATGCATTATATACATATAAATACACCACAGAACGAGTGACAGCAAAATATTGTTCTAGGAAGGAAAATCACTTCTGCTTTTAAGTCATAAATTTAATCATAAATTTTTGGAAGCCTACCAAGAATTCATGAAATCACATTTCCAAGGTCAACTTAGCTTTTAAAGAATGTGAAAATAAGACGTACAATAGAAGTCCAGCTCAAACTTCGCTTTAGAGTCATTGTTGAGGAACTTTGTAACCAGGGTAATTTTGATTACAAAAAACTGTAAATCCAAAAGTAATTTGTTCACATTGCTCAGGCCTGCCAGAGAAAATGTAGTAGGGTTCAGTAAACATGCAAGTCTAGGGAATGAACTACACCACTGAAATGCACATGGTCCTATAAGCTAAGTCTGAAACGCAGGCTTCCTCCACTTGCTTTGCTGGAGTTGATTTCTCTAAATACAGCCTGTCTGCTCCTTTACAAGCACATTTAATGCTGTTCATAGCAGTAACATCCTTAGTTACAAATCCAAAAATATAAGCCCTGATGCTAATTAACAGTTAAATTGAAATAGTTTTACAAGTTTGTCATTTAATATCCCTGAAACCTACTTTTTGAGCCTCATAGGAAAATTTTAAAAAATCTCACCTTTCATTCTTACCATGCCTTCATCCTAAAATACCCTGTTTTCAGGGCAATTTGCTAGCCAGAGTTCCAGTACAGCCAAAATTGGGCATGAGAATTAAATTTAAGCAGCATCCTCTAGCTATGTAGATCCAAGTATGCCATATAAATGAAATATTAGACAGACCACAATGTCTGAAATGCACCAACATATTCAGAAAACCACGCTGTTGGACTGTGGAGGCCTAATTCCTCCCAGTATAATTTCCTTCAGGGATTTCTGTGGTGAAAACATATTTTATAGTTTCCTGCTGTGTATAGACCATAGAAATGTTTATTTCCATTCTTATGTGCCAGAGTGCCACTTTCTCCTTTCCACCATCAGGTTCCTCCTCTTGTTAGGTTTATTAAAAAGTAATGTTCAAATTGAAAGTGGAATGGGATGTAATCTCTGTGCATGCAGGTGTGTGTGTGTATGTGTGTGCACATACGCATAAAATCTTTTTTTTTAAATCCACCCAGCCCTTTTAGCAGTGAGGATGAATGATCTTTAGAGTGCCTTAGAGTTACTAATCTTTCCTAGTAATATCCAATTACTGTTGCCATCCTGCCTTTTTTTCTCTTCAGCTTGTAAGTTTTCCTCCCCATGTCCACATACAAAGATCTTTGAATGTGTGCTACATCTCTGCCCAGTGATAGTTTAGTCTTCTGTTTTCTGGAGCAAATAAATGTGTGGAGCAGTATATCTTAATAGTGACTTCAATGAAACATTTTTCTTAGTGCAGGAAAGGACACTGATTCAAGTTTTCACACCTTTCTGTCAAGATGGCCTTGGGGTTTTTGGTCATACTTGGTCTTTTACTCTATAAAAAAGTGCAAATGATGCTATCATACATGCTCTGGGTCATACAGTCATCTGTCCCAAGTGCAGTGCTGCTCTCGTGTTATCATTGGTAACAGCACAAGCACCCTATTTCATTTTTGGAGGGTGATAAATTTTATTTATTTCAGGCATGTTTCTTGATTGTTTCAGGTAAAGTAGTACACAGCAATGTAGAAAAACTCTGAACTCCCTCACATCCACACAAACCAAGCAGCATCTGAAACACTTTGGGGCACACCAAGCAATGCAGAAACCAATGCTGGCATTTCACTGGGCTTCAGTCTCTTTTCCAGCATAGAAGTGAGCACAAACTCTGTTTGGTGCAGAATACACCATATTCAAATGGCTCTGTTGTGAAGAGGACAAGTGATAGCTGTGGGATCCTGGGAACATTTCAGTTTGTGTAATGAGACATTCTGCTGACACATTTGTCTCTTCAATCCACTTAGATGAGGTATCTGTGCTTCCCTAAAGAGTTTGTAAATTCTACTACTGGAAATGGCTGAGATGTTTCCTTACATGTGTATTTTGCAAATGCATTTGGGAAGTTCTTTTGAGAGGTGTTCAGAATTAGTGATGCTGTGAAAATATATATAGGAAGAAGTTATGGTTGTTGGCTGTGTTAGATGTGTTTTATTTTGGTATTTATTTTTTTTGTTTTTTCTAAATTACATTAGGCAAAGGACTCTGGGAAGCCTCAGCAGGTTTCCCACACCTACGTTCAGGTGAGGGTTATTGAAGAGAGCATTCACAAACCAACTGCCATTCCACTGGAGATTTTCATTGTCACCATGGAAGATGATTTTCCTGGGGGAGTCATTGGGAAAATTCATGCCACAGATCAGGATGTGTACGATGTCCTCACATATACGCTAAAATCAGAACAGAAAAGTTTGTTCAAGGTCAACAGCCACGATGGAAAGATCATTGCCCTTGGAGGGCTCGATAATGGCAAGTATGTCCTGAATGTTTCTGTCAGTGATGGCCGGTTCCAGGTACCCATCGACGTTGTGGTCCACGTTGAGCAATTGCTACAAGAAATGCTGCAGAACACAGTCACCATCCGTTTTGAGAACATTTCCCCAGAAGACTTTGTGGGCCTTCACATGCACGGGTTCAGGCGTACCTTGCGAAACGCAGTGCTCTCCCAAAAACAAGACAGCCTACACATCATCAGTATTCAGCCAGTGGCAGGCAGCAGTCAGCTTGACATGCTGTTTGCAGTTCAGATGCACAACAGCGGTTTCTATAAGCCCGCCTATTTGATTCAGAAGCTTACCAATGCAAGGAGACACTTGGAAAATGTGATTCGTATTTCTGCTATCTTGGAGAAGAATTGCTCCGGTCTGGATTGTCAGGAACAACACTGTGAGCAAAGTCTATCTATTGATTCACATTCCCTGATGACCTATAGCACAGCACGAATTAGTTTTGTGTGCCCCCGCTTTTACAGGAATGTGCGCTGCATGTGCAATGGTGAGTACTGCTCCCTCTTCCCCTCCCATCTTTACACATTATGTGATAGGATCGGTTTTATTCCTCTGATGCAGATTAGAATGGGCATTTCAATTCAGTCCGTTAAAGCACAACTGGCTGATGTATTGTGGGAATTGATTTCTCAGGCTCAGGAAGAATTGTTCATGTTTACTGATGTAAATGGAAGTTGATGAACTTTGGCCTTTTATGACAAAGACCGATTTCCTGGAGGATCCATAATCACAGCCATCAACCAGCTTCCAGGGAAGGGGAGAGGAAGAGAGAGGAGAGGGAGGGATATGGTTTCCCACCCCCTCTGTGCCACCACTGGAATAAACCTGGAGTGTGACCATAGCAGAACAGCCTGGTCTGCAGCAATGCACCAGCAGTGTCCAAGGAAAAGGACCCCTGACCTAAGCAGTGCAGGTGGAAAGGCCTTTTCCAGTCCCATTTTTGCAGAGGCATGGAAACCAATGAAGTATTTTATTAAGTAACTGCAAGCAAGCACTATTCCTGACCTTTAATGCTACAGTAGGTGACAGGGTGGGGTTTTGGCTGGGTTTCAGGCTGTTCCACATTGTGACAGAGATTTCATGTGGGCATATACGACAAACAGACGAGAGCCAATCTTCCTTATGATTCTGCACTTGAAGTATAAAACCTCAGGCAGTTATAATAATAGTTCTGTTTCTTTTGTTTGCCAGGCTATTTGCTCCTCATTCCACTTCATTTACGAGTGGAGAAAAAAGCTGCTGTAAAATCAATACATCTATGTTTCCCTCATCTTAAGCACACATGCACACATACACACACAGAGACCAGTGCAAGAATTCAGCAGCCATGTGCAATACCTTCCAGACAAGTCCAGGAGCCAGTGCAGGAGCCCTGTCTGCAAAACACTTTTATATTCTCTAAGTCATAGCTTTGTCTCATTTTCGTACCAAGAAATCACAAATCCTTGTCTCCATGGGGATAGTGATAGCCCTCACTGTCAGAAATTGGTTTTCTGGCAGCCAAAATTTTCACTGTTTATAATTTCATTTCACTACTTATTAAAGTCAATAATGATATATTATTCCCTTCAGATACTAATAGTAAGTGGATCTGCCTCATAACCCCTTAGCTTGACTCCAAAAAAAGGACTTTGCAGTGCAGTACAGTTCTGATCCAGCAGCTCTCTCCCTTTTCCTCCCTGCACAGCAAGTTTGCACTGGAAGCACTAAAATTCAGCTGGGGCAGCAATTTCCAAATTTTTCTCTCATGTACCAGTCAAACCTCAAAATATATGGCAGGCTGCTGGAAAGGCAGTGTGGTTTTGCAGGCCATCTGTGGTCCTTAGTCTCTAGACCATTTATCGTGGCCTTGAAGACTTGCTGTATAGGAACAGTTGCAACAGGCAGCTTGTCCTGGTCCAGCCAGAAAGCTGGATGGGTTCCCACAGCTCCCGTTCGAGCCACTGTGTGCTGATTTCCCATAGGTGATCCGCAAGGCTTGGGGTGGGATTGTGCATGTGCAGTCCTCCATCAAGTCTGTAACAAAAAAAGTGTCCAGAGTTACTGGCTTAAGTATAGCTACCAGAGAGGTGAAAGCCTTGGTGCCTCTTACTTGCACAGATATGAGATCTTGGTGGGAAGTAAAAAAAATCCATGTTTTGCTCTTCCTCAGCCTCTTCTACTGTTTCTAATTAAAGGAGCCACAAGAAATGTCTTGGCATTTAGGTAAATACACAGACACACACTGTGTTTTACGACATAGGAGGTAACAGACTTCTGAGGGAATATTAATTAGAGAATGTATGTATAGTTCTGCTTTCATGAAGGTGAAAGACTAGGCCCAGTAAAAGAGTAAGAAAAATGCAAATACTTCTTTGATCAGTAGTTCTTGTCCATGCACATAAATGCAGCAAGTCAGGAAAAAGCACACAAAATACTAGTATAAATTTATTTTGGCTTGTTTAGCAAGAGAGCATTAGCAAGATATTATCAGTATAATAAAAGTATTATACTTCCTTTGTTAGTGGGATAGTTTCATGATACAGTCCAGTAAATATTAAGAGCTTGAATTATGACAAAGCCATTAAAATATTGCATATGTTTCCAGAGATCTGATTTTATTATGACCCAGAAAGCTTGGGTTTGAACTAGTTCACTCATTCTTGAAATATGTATCATACTTGGAGTGGTTTTCCCACTGGCAGATGTCACAGATATGCACAATTTATGCATGTCAGCTGTGCATAACTTACCTAGATTACCTTTGTGAGCAAACGGAGTTACGGAGTGTGAAAATGCAGGGAGACTGTAAAGCAGGCAGTGGGTGAACTTCAGAGGTTCAGCAGCTCAGTTCTGGAAGGCTAAGTTCCATAGTTCAGGTGCATCAATCTAAGCCTTTAAAATCAATAAAATTGAACTAAAGAGTTTTCCAATAACAGACTGTCTCCTTAGATTTCTGGCTCATCTGCTTGTGTTTGTATGAAAAATACTGTAACAAATTGGGGTTTGTTTCAGTGTGGCTATAGGGGCTATGCAATTGCCAATCTCCCATCACATCTGTCAGTGCTAGTGGGAAATAAAGATAGGAGGACCAGAATAAATATATTTCTGTAAAACAGTTCTCACGACATTCTAATTTTTCAGAAGAAAAATCTTTTCCATATTTTTATTTTTTTGTGATGCAAAGTAATACTTTTGTGTTGAGACAAAGGTGCAGGGAAGAAGCAGGTTTTGTTGGGACTACTTTGCTATAGAGTTGTTCTGCATTATGATCTTTCAAAAGTGAGGTTACATTAATATGTTTATGGGAGAAGGCTGGACTGGAATCATCTTGACAAATGTGGGTATATATCTACATCTGAGCTGGTCACTCCAGGCCCCATTTGCAGACAGTGGAAAGAATGAGGTATTTTTAATGATGTGATACATCTCTCCCTAGATGTCTAAAATCAGTCGGATGAATCATGCCCTGAAGTTAGATGAGATGAATTCCATTTCAAGTGTTTAATATGGTTCTGGCTTAATAGTTTGAAAGAATTTTTCTAATAGACCCAGAAGTGTTCAGCAAAAGTGCAGACACTCACATCCACATTATTTAATCAATTGAATAGCAGTCTTGGTCCACTTTCTCATGAAACCAGGCAATTCAGACTTTATGGAGCCAGTTCTAGCATTTTGTGAATGTTCTGACAAATGGAAATCGTAGACTGTGATGATCTGATATTAATATAGGACCTAATCTTCAGAGGTTGTTTGTGTCCTCAGCTCCACAGAGCACACACTGCCTCTTAAAGAGTCCTGGGTGTTTTGCAGGATTGGGCATCAGGAACCCCATTCCTCTGTGCACAACACCGCTTTTCCCGTTTTCAGGAAGCACACATGTATTAATGAGCCTTGAGTTGTCCTGGCAAGGTAGCCAGGAAGATTGAAGAAGAAGGCATCCTGTCTGTGCTTGGGAACAAAGAACTGCATATAAATTTCATAAATTTGATTTGGCTGTAGTTCTTTTAACACTGCACCTGTGTAAGGAGAGGTGTTTCTCCCTGCAAATATCCCCCATTTTAAGGCCCATGCAGAGCATGCACAATCTCATCTAAAACGTGTGAGAGCTGAAGCGTGAAGTGGGGGCATGGCTGTAGAACTGGGCAAGTGGGAATTGCTATCTATCACTTAAGGGGTCTTAAGGGAAGCTGTGATCAAGGAGTGCATGGAAGAGGTCAAATGTCTCAGTTCTAAAACTGGGAGAGAATCTGATTCACTAGGACATACTGCGTGACATAAAGTTTTCCAGGGGCACTTGAGCTAACTGAAACGCATGGCTGACTTGTGCAGAAACAAGTTTGTGGTATCTGCACTGATACATATACAGTAAGCATTGCTTACAATACCTGGTCACCATGGTCCAAAAATAAAAACAAACTGCAGCTCATGAGTTCTTCCCTCCCCACTAAACAGTTATGAGATTGTTTAAAAGTAACAGCTTGGAGTTTGCTTTACATGCTCTCTGGGACTCTGGCTTTCAGGACTCACCTTTCAAGCTTTCTCCTGCAAGTGAGAGAAACAGACTCATTTTAATATTCATACGGATTCAGGAGAACGGGCTTACAGAAAAAAAACAAATACCACAAGGCTCAAGCTAAAATTCTTGAAGCACTTGATTTTCAAAATATATTTACATTCCTGGAAGTGATCCTTCTTTGGAGGGGCAGGAATTAAATAAATGTCTCACTTTGCAATGGAAGAATGTTTTCTTCCTCAGTATACTAGTAGGGAGATTGTAATACTATTACCTTCTTTTACAGAATTAAACTGAAGATGATTTCTCAAAATCAAGTGGGTCTATTCCACCTTTTCCTGCCATGCACTGGTTGATGCTAGCTTATGTGTCTCTGTGATACCTTGTAGAGAAGAGCTTTATTAATACTAATGTGAGTTTCAAGGGAATGTCATAGATTATCTATGGACTTGCCTACAGAAAAAAAAAGATCAGTTCAGATCTATATTTCTTGAATCTCTTATTGGATGGTAAATAGACTGCTCTTTGGAGTGGAAATGCAACATTAGAATAATTTTATTTAAACTCAGGCTGTAAATCTTTGATGTGGACAACATAACCTTGAAGAATTCCACAATTTTGCTTCACATAGTTGTGAAATTAGCCTGAAAATGCATGTTAGCTAGGGAAATGCAATAATGTAGATTTGTAGCTTATGTACTTAAAACCATACAGACAGGCATAAAGCATTTCTTCTCCCTAGTCTGAATATTTAAAAGATTTTGTGACAGCTATGAAATCCTGCTGCAGCAGGATGTATAAAAAGTTGATTTTCTTGTTATCTGCTTGATAGCAGAAGAACTATTCTTGGTCTGCCAGGATAAGCAGTTCTTTAGTGTATCTCCACACAGTTGCACTAAATATGTTAGATCCCTTCCATATAGTTTTTGACTGTGGAAGGATGACTCTGAAATACAAATCAGAGTTTGAATCAGCTAAAAAAACTGGCAGAAATGGATAACAAAGTAAGCTATTGCTTTATTGCTTCATGTCAAAGATACAGTCATAGGTTACGGAATGTGAAAATTTGTGGAGCCACATTTGGAAATCTCAGTGCCGCTTTCTGCTGCACACTGACAAGCTGTGGGGCTTTTGTCCAAATGACTTGTCTGTCAGCTATGCAGACGCTCACTTGAATTACAGCGTCACAAAAGGTTTAAGTGTGTTTGGAGAAGAGATACACTCTGCATACAGCACAATGCTGTGTATTTGTCACATAAGAATAAATTAAAATAGCTGAAAGAACCAAATAGAAAATACAGGACAGCCTATAGAATATTTAACCGCCTGTTATCATTTCAGAAATAATTGTTACTTGCCATTGAATTCCAAAGAATGTGGGGGTTTATCCTAAAAAGAAAACCCCAACAAACTATAGAAAACTTCATATTCTCTGTTAAATTCTGCAGACTTTACATTTAAATAGAATATAGTTCTGTGGTGCAGATCCCTATTAAATGACGTTTGTTTCTTGATTCTATAATACTTAAATGTGACTCTATATAGCAGCTGTTATTCCTGTTAATGTTACCTACTAAAGTGATTAATAAAGATTGCCATGCATCATTTTCTAACAGTGCTACAGGCAGTACTGTAAATCGTTTACTGTATAGACCTCTCAAACAAATGTTTGACAAAGGAGGGGAGGATGTTAAAGATTAAATTGGCTGTGCTGTACATCAAGCAAGACATTTACAGTCATTGCCATATTTGTAGTCAGCCCATGTCCACTTTGAAACCTATAGTAGTAATTTTTCTTTTTCCAGAAAATACTTACAGTGCCAGGTAATTTCAGCTATGCTTGCTATGAGCCCTGGTTGGCTTGTAGTGAAGTGTGAGAGCAAAAAGATTCTTTCTTTCCTTATTTTTTGGAGATATACTCTATGACAGGTTGACTTCTTCCTTTATAAATTGTAAATAAAATACATATGCTCAAAAACTAAAGTAGTTTTTGAATATGATAAGGGTCCTACAATAAACAAGAACCACCACTATGCAGAAAGTGATGGGTAGGAAGGTGCTGACTTTTTATTGTTAAAATCATCACCTGCTTGTGTTAGGTAAATTAATTTGACAAGCAAAACAAGAGACACCTGCCCATTCCCAGAAACTGGCTTTCACTCTGTTCAAGCTCTGGCTGCAAACTAACAAAAGCAACGGCAGGAGAGTCTTTTTTCCTGCACTTAAAGGCCACTTTCATAGCAGCCGCACACAGATGTCCAATGGTAGAAGCAGACGTTGCATATACCAAGTTCCTTACTGCAACCAAGAAAAGGCTAACTGTTGTGGAAGCCATATAGTCCTGAGAATTCATATATTAAGCAGTAATAGTTGTATCGTGTTTTGCATTATTGTAGACAGTGTTTGCATATCTTTTAAGATTAGGGCAATCAAAACAGGTTTATTCCGACACTTTCAGAAGTTATATAGAAATTTTAGCCAAACCCCATGGAATGCAAGAAGTTCCTTTGACGTTGGCAGTCTTTAAAGTAAGCCCTTGACATACTCAGCTTGATAGATGTTAAGAATTTAGGAGGTTTTGAAGAACCTTAATGTAATTGTGTTGCACAAATATTTTAAGCAAATTTAAAATTTAATAGTCCCTTCAGATTACTTCCCTCATGAATTTTGTAGTAGTTCTGAATTCACCTATTCTTGGGCAAGATTGGATTCTATACTAATAAAAGATTTTTAGGAAAGAGTTGACACTAGCATTCAAAATAATTTTAGCCAAATTATGCTCTTCCCCAAATATAAAAGGACATGGATGTTTTACCCAATTTATAATTATAAATTGCAACTGGCTATTTAGAATATAAAGCTTCTTCTTTCTTTAATTCGGTAATGTCAAGCAATAGATCAACTTAATTTTGATTTTCAAAATTTCTTCACTTTGAGTTCTTAGTGTCCATAGCAAGTAATCCACTTTTTTTTTTTCTTTTTTTTTTTCCTGGACTTACACAGTTGCAGATACAACTGGACCTTTGTAGTCACAACCAGAAGAAAGGAGGATAGGTTTTGGCAGCCTGGGCAAAGTGCACAATAGGATGTGAGATCTCAGAAATGTCAGGAGAAACATGGGGACAGGGCAAGCTTGCCTATGCTGTACAATCAGGCTGGCGGCATGTCCTGTGCACTATAAGGATGAAAAGTCCCATTGTCACTCTGTAGCTCAGGAATGGCTTTTTCTTATTTTGTCTCCTAGGGAACTCTACCTCCTTAAATTTTCTTCTCATGGGTGTGCTGGGGCAAAAGGAGTGCATAGCTTCAAGTCTTTTTTTATCGCCTATCTCTAAACCCCCTGCGCAGGAGGCTTTGTGAGAAAATGAATGGCCTGAGAGTCACAACACCAATTACAAACCAGTTACTGCTCATAATTGTTGGTTTTTATAATATGTTGCCATAGGGTTTAGGGCAGCCTTTGAAGGAGAACCATAACAGTTTTGCTGCATGCTTGTCCAAAGGACATCTCTTCTGTGAAGGGGTTTGGGGGTTTTTGTTGTTATTATTATTAAGCCATTCTTTGCTTGTACTGAAGTGTGAGATCAATAATTGTCTTTCATTACTCTTGTGTTGCTGCAGACCATGCTTTACACTATGTATCCCTGACAGTATTTTAACTTACTGCAGGAGGACTCTGCCCAGGGTCTAACGATCCCTGTCTGGAGAAGCCGTGTCCCGGGGACATGCAGTGTGTGGGGTATGAAGCTAACCGGAGACCGTTCGTCTGCCAGTGCCCACCAGGAAAGCTTGGCGAATGTTCAGGTGCATGTCACAGCGGCAAAGGGGCATATACTTGAACAACAAAGTGCTGCCATTCTCATTATGTAGGTAGACGTGCCACTGAAGTCAACAGAATATGTACTGCTTAACCCTTCTCAGCACTGGCACTCAGTGTATGTGTTTATAAGTCCTGTAAAATACTTGTCTTTATAGCTATGGGGCTGTATGAAGACCACGATCCAGTTTCTGTTGGGAAATTCCCACTGACTTGGTTGGGATTAGTAAAACAGGCCACTAAGAAAACAGGACTTTTTCTAGAGGCTGTTATGCCAGATGTTTTCCTGCCATGGGCAAAGCTCTATAATTAACTCTTATGCTTACTATTTAGATTACCAAAATTCCAATCTTTATTGGTGAAAACACTACACCATCCCAAAAAGAAAGTTTGAGGACGTTTGTTAGTTCTCTGCAGCTGTGTTGTTCCCTGGGATATAAAGAGCCAGGTGGAAAGCTGGTGAAGCGGAGCTTTCTGTTGACTTCAGTGAATCCGGGCCTGCATGACAGAGGACGTGCTGCTTCCCTGATGAAAACACAGCAGATACTGAGATGTATCACTGTAGTCCTGGGCAGTGGTTGCAGGGAACTCATTGCAAGGGTTTGGCTGGCATCTGCCCACATCTAACTTTATACCCATATCTCAACTGCCTGATGTACAGGCATGGTCATCTTTGACCCCCTCTGTTATCAGTGAGGCGAGATAGGTGCCTCCAGGGGTGTATAACTTTAAAAATGCTGAATACTTGGAGAAACCTCCCTTTTTTTATAAGTATGGAGAAATAGAAATTTCCTCCATCCCCTGATAAATAAATTTTTAAAAAAACAGTATGTTTTTGTAGTAGGTGCCAGCCTTTTTTCCCCGTCAAAGTTGGGTTTTATTTATTTCTTCCTAGACATTCTCATTAGCTCTATAAATTCTTTAATTAACTTGACAGTTGAGAAATTATTTCATGTGTCACTAAAAGAACATGTGTCTTTTCAAAATGGTTATTTCAGGCCACACTTCTCTTAGTTTTGCTGGGAATAGCTACATTAAATACCGGGTTTCTGAAAATAGCAAGAAAGAGGAATTCAAGTTGGCTCTCCGTCTGCGAACCCTGCAAAGCAATGGGATTATAATGTACACCAGAGCAAATCCCTGTATAATTCTGAAGGTAATTAAAATAACTTATCTTTTCCGCAGTTGTTTTTCTTGATTATATGTTTTCTGTTGGCTCTTGATTTGGGGACTGCTGTTCTCATTTCAGCTGTAGATTGAGAAGATGAAGTCTGATCTGTTTCATGCTAACAGGGAAAAACAATTCCAACAATGGCAGCAACAACAACAATCAAAAAAGCAGCTTGTTAGTAGTACTTTATTTGGATAATGCTCCATTGGGTGCTGTTCATTATAAGAACATTATGTGTGTCTGCATGCAGGAGCCAATCTGCACGAGATGTAATATTTGGCCATTTATATGACCATATAGTAAAAATGATGCATGCCGAAATAGCTGCTCTTCCCCTGTGTCCATGCCTGTGGTTAGAGGATATGCCCTCACTGTTGTCGAGTTAATTCCAGAAACCAACTGCTTAGAACATGTCTCCTACTGAATGTGAAGATTTCTGCATTCTGTGAATTAAGATTATTTGTTGAGAGAGGCATGGGGTAGCTGGAGATTGATATCCAATCAATATTTAATTGATAAGCTCTCTGTGCATTTTTGTTCTTTGCTGGGTTTCTGTGGAATGGCAAATATCTGATGGATGGAAAGGGAGTTCTAGGCTCGTCCAAGAGCCTGCATGTATAGTATTTCTGCTAAAGCCTCTAAGGTACAAAATTAAGACATTGACTTTTGTAACTAGGCCATGTCCTCTAATTCAGCAGCAGGAGAAATAGCACAGAGCCTTTTGTGTCTGTATTTGCAAGTTTTTAGAGTTCTTTTGGCTGAATGCTTAGGTAATGTTAAAATGGCTAGATGAGCTATTAATGGGCAACAAATAATTTTCTAGCTGTTAGACTGAAATATTTCATGAACAGGAGTACTGTCTGTCATTCACTGGCGACTCTCAGCGTTGTTCACATTTGTACAAGACAATTAAGCTCTGCTTTGAGACACATAGAAATGCACAGTTTGAACTTTTCAGTGTACTTTTTTTGTTAAAAAAAACCAAAACAAAACTGCAAGCTTGAATACCTTCTTTGAAGTCTTCATCATGTTTGGTGTTAGCATATATCAGTAAGGAATGTTTGTAATTCTGTAGTTTTGAAAAGTGCTTGGAAAAAAAAAAATTACCCTGGCGGAAAGTGCCACTTGAAAACAGTAGGAGGTGGTACAAAGGCAGACTGAAATGGAGTTAGAATGATGATAGGAGAATTTATTTTGTTAGTGTTTAGTATATAAAACTATAATGATTAAGGAGTACAGCAGGTCAGGTCATAGGCAACTGAGTGGAAATCTCCAGTTGAAGCTGGGAAATTTTGCCACCAAAAGAGAAAAATTCATGCTATTACAAAAAAAAAAAAAAGTAAGACAGCCCCTCATTGCAGTCAGCTGGGTTGAGTTTTTAGTTGTTGGGTAGGAGTTATGGGTTTTCAGTCAGTCACTGCTTCACAAAATCACCTAACTTTTTTGCTTTGAAAAATACTGGGAGGAAAAAATAATACTTGAAGGAACAGCAACAAGAGCTGTGGCTACTCTGTTCCAATCTCAGAGGCCAATCTTCAGGTCATGCTCTGTTTTGCTTGCTAGCTCTAAGAAAGGATTTCCAGCTCTGAACCGATCTCATGCGGTACTTAGTAGAGAGCTTCAGGCGCAGCTGCCACCTCACGTGTCCAATGATTGAGGTCCAGGCTTATGTATGGATGGCTCCACTTTCTCCCATGCATTGGCAGGGAAGGACACAGGGAATTCCCTTCCCGGAGGCTCATGCTTGGCTTCTAGGTAGGGTAAGATTTGCTGTTGCAGTGGGTATGCCCTTTTCCCAGGTCTGGCCCTTGGCTTCTATAAACATAGAGTTTAAATAAAAGTAAAGCATTACATTCAGCATGTTTTTTTAAGAAATGGCATCACTTAAAAGATCAGGAGTTGCTCAAGTTTTGTTTGTGAAGGTCATTTAGCAGAGGAACATCAGACTAAGGTCTCACAAAAGTGCTCTACAGCAGATGAATGGCATTGCTCAAGGGATGTAACCGTAGCAGTTCTCTTTAAGGGATACCAGCTGACTCATGAACTGCACTTTGGTGATCCCTAACTCAGATATTTTCAAGCAAGTTACGCTTAGGCATTCTAAGCATATGTTTTTTCATTTGTAAACCAGAGGTAAGGTTTTTTTTTTGGTTTGTTTTTTTTTTTAACTAGGTACGTACGTTGTGAGATAGGGAGGCGCTCAGAAATGAGGCCATTAAGTAGATTAATTAGAGGTCTATAAATGTGAGGTTGTTATCATTTGAGCATTGCTTTCAATTAAATTAAACATGAGGAGAAGCTTTCCAAATAGAGGATAAAGGATGGGATACTGTGCTCTTCTGAGCACTCTGGCATCACTCCAGCAAAGCACTTAATCACTTGCTTAACTTCCTGTATTTGAAGGCAATTGGAACTACTCGCATACCTTAATTCTAAGCATGTACTTAAGTATCTGCTGGATTAGCACCAGAGGGCCCAGCACCATCACTGAGCTCCAAACAAAGGCAGAGGTGGAAGAAATTTAGACCCACCACGTAGTACGAGCCCATGGGAGAACGGGAAGAAAACACCACCAGTCTTGGGGTATATAGTGGCACTGATTTTTTTGAAGCAAGTCTCCCCCATTGCAGTCTGTTTAAAAATTAATGCTGCAATATGGTTTTCAGTGTTTAAATGACCAGCTTAATTTTGGGAGCTCATACATTTGTGATAACTACAGGGATGGAAATATTTCATAATCATAACACAGTGTCCTTCTTAGATGAATAATCAATTCCATAGAGCAAACTGCTTGTCTACTACTTTACTGAAAGCCTACCAGCTACGCTGTATTGATACAATATAATAAGGGTGTTATTTATTCAGCTGTTTCAAATAAAGCAACTCATCCATCGATTTTGAGAGCTTGGCCATTTTTTTTCTTGCGTGCTCTTGCTTTTAAGACAATTGGAGCAAAATGAGATGCAGGTCAATGGCCTTTTTTTTCCTTTGAAAAGATTACGTGTGCCAAAAACAGTATCACCATTTCCTTTTTCCTATGTAGCATCTGGGAAAAGTAAGTTATAACAATTTAAAGCATTATGAGGCCATTACAGAAGAAAATTCCATAATTTCATTTTTTTCAAGGAATATAATGGAGATTCAACTTGGTTTGTGAAATTTAAAGGATTAAAAATACATAAGGAAAGACTTTCCCATCATGCCAGAAATACAGCTGTTAAATGGTAAAAGGCAAGCATATGTTCTTCTGTCCAGGCAGTTAATGTGAAACTTTGCATGGTTTCGTTAAGTGTACATTATACATTTTAATGCATTACTGCTGCATGGCTTACGCTGGATAAGACTGAAGCTTGGATATGATCCCAGTTATGGCTGGAGTTGAAACAAGTAATATTTTAATTAAATATACTGTTTTACACAAACGAACCTGAAATGTAATTCGGCTAACAAAATATTTCCCCAGATAGATTAGTAGGCAGCATGCTGTATCCATGGTGTGTGACTGCAGATGGACTGTGTGAGCTGAAGGTGGTCTCAGAAGAACCATTTGATCATTTTATGACTTATGTTGATACACAAATATGGATGTTAGCCAAACATCTTAGCCAGGCTAATATTCTAATATAATTTACAATATGTGTTTGGCTCCATTTTGCTCATTGAATGAAACTGTTGAAATGTAACAGATTGCATCAGCTTTTGGAGCCTTCTCCGTTCTTTGTACTTCTCTACAGGTGAGGAATTGTGCATCTGTAAGAGCATACATGCTTAAGTATGCATTAACCTCACTGTCCTAGTAGTTATAATGAGAGATACTGTAACTAAGCCTAGAAAGGTCTGAGAGGTGGAAGCTTAGTGGGAATTTTCTGCCCAGCTAGGATAAAGCAGTGTCTCTCTGCTTTCATGTTGGTGCAGAGGATCTCTGCTGGCACCGTGGGCTGCATTGGTGAGGGGTTGCAGAGTTTACATCTCTCTGCTGTGAGACGGCTCTCTGCTGTGTAACTCAAGCTCTCTGCTGTGTTGCATCACATAAATGGAGAAAAAAGCAGTGCCACACATTCAGTCCTGAACTGAGAGTCTGATGGTGCCAGCCTTTAACCAGACCAGTCATCCCACTGAGTTTATTTTCTGGGTAACTGCTGAGGCTGGACAACAGCATTGGCCATTCATTGAATTTCCATACTATTTGCTTGACTGTACCTCATTTAGTAAGAAGTTAACTTGAAGTTCAGGTTTTCTTGGTACCAAGGTCCAGGCTATAATCAAAGAGCCCCCTCTGAGGATTGAACAGTGTCCCTGACATCACAGCGGTTACGAAGAATCACAGGGACACCAGGCATTAATTGCTGAATCAAAGATCCGTGGTTGAATTCTCCATGCTTAGGACTGGAGACATTGTTTTGCCTTGGTGAGTGGAGGACCCTTCTCCTCCCTGCCCAGCCAGCCTAGCTGCTAAGTGCCCAGGACAGGAGCCCTTGGCAGCACCCACTCCTCGACGGCTGTTCCTGCACTTCCTCCTCCTCCTAGGGGTCATCAGGGAACAAATATTTCCTCCCTGCCCTGCTACAGCAAGGCCTGTGACCATCTGATTAATGAAAGTACTTTTATGGTCCCATGGTTAGGGGTATCAGGGCATGTCACAGTCTTTAATGTATGTATCTGTAAAGCAGTGGTGTGAGGTAGGGAAATGACATTATCCCTCTTTTACTGATGGAGACCTGAAACTAATGACTTGCTTGAGATCCCAGAGGAAGAGTGTTGCAGAGTATGGATTCCCATGCATATCTACCATATCTTGGGCTAGTACTGTAAGCATCAGACCATCCCTTCCATCTTTCACTCTAGCTTGAGGTAGGGGTTACTAGTGCTTTTTTAATAAAAGGAAGGAAGCGTAGCCTTTCAGACAATATATATTTGCTGTGTATGTCAGATCATCTGCTGGTATAAAGAAATAAAAGTGGATGAGAAAGATGTATAAAACATATTTTAATGGCAAATCTTTTAGGTCATCATTTCCCGTATACAAATGGTGTAATATTTATCCCAGGTGCTCATATGTGGTGTTGTATTTATAAAGATAATTGGAAAAGCATGTTCTGTGAGTAAGGGTAATAGACATGCAGGCAGTAGGTCCTCCAGGGTATAAGTAGTCTTAGGGGAGGTATATGTGTATTATACACAATCAGTAAAACAGTTTCCATAGGAAAAAGCCTTTTGACTAAGGAGCAAGTTAACTGCTTATCCAATGATGGCTGTTTTTCAAAGTGTAATATGTTGGCATGTATTTTTCTGTTTGATTTGTATTCCTGTTGAGCCAGACCACACTTTCTGAGTAGTGCCTTCAAGGTTTGTGGACTATTTTGTTGCACAGGAAGAAAAGAAACTATTGCTCCATCTCTGGAGAGAAAGCAGCTCAATTTATCAGGGCATCTTGTTTACCGAGATTCCTCCTGAGCAGATGCTTTAATAGGCCCAATTTCAATCTACAGTAATATTTTACAGCTGAGTTTTGAGTTCTGTAAGAAAAGATTTTTTAGTGAAAAATGAACCAGACTTATTTTTCTATACATCCTTTAGCCTTTTTTGATTAAGTTGTAGGAGTACCAAGCAACATCCATCCCTCAGGCATGTTGTATTACAGTCATAGATCTCATTTCTTCTCAGTTTCATTACATCCTACAGGTCAAGGACTTCAAAAGAGCCAGCTACCCATAGCAGGGGCTAATTCTTGCTCTTCTGGCTCCTTCTACATGTGTATCCCTCTAACATCCCTCATGCCATGCAGAGTATGTAAGTAGCTGGCATTTATAGGGAGCTTGTCACGTGCTTAGCATCTCGGTGTCCACCCCATCCAAGTGACTGCAGAGCAGTGGAGTGGTGAGGTTTACACCCGAACTGCCCAGTGTGACTTGGCTTGAGGTTACAGCCCAGTTCAAATTCAGCTGGTCAGAAGACTGAGGTCTGGAAAGGAGAGTGAAGTCCAGAGATCCTAAGAACTCAAGATTTTACCCTTAGCTTTTCTCCAGGTAGTTTTGTGAACCTCCAAGGAGAATGAAGTGCTGACAATGGCACGACAGCACAGTCTGCTCCTGTAGATCAACAGTATCCCATTTACCTTCAAGCCACATCAGAGAGCCTGGCAGAGAAGAGTTTGAGCACCAGTTCAGACACATGCCAAGGGATGTCTCTAGCTAACACCATTTTAAATGACTATTCATGCCAGAAAGAGCCCAAAATGGCCAAAGACAGATGGACACAGTGCAGCACCCTCACATCTGCATTAGCCATGCCAGTTTAGCAGGCCACCAAAACTCTGGGGGGTTCTTGCATTGACAGCTATGGCAACTCTGCTCTGCTGTGTTGTTACGGATAAACCAGTGAGAGTACAATGTGTGCTGCAGGGAAGGATGAAAAAGGACACAGCGCCTGAACTTTTCAGGGGGATAAATAATGGGACAGAACTGTCTTGAGATGGGATTTGCCGAAATAAATACTTCCTAGAGCATGACATAAAGGTAAAATAATTGCAAGAGCTTTCGGAGAGCTTGAATCCAATTAATGTGTCATAAGAAATTATTTCCAGCCTTGTCAGCCATTTTAAACTTATCTGCCATCTGTTAGAGAAACCTAAAATCTTTGAGTAAACTGCTAATCAGCAAAGCAGCACTTCATACCTATTCCCTCACTCTGCACTTTGCCTGCCCCAGGAGGCTAGCACAGATTTTCCCTTTATGAGGACTTCAGATGGGTAAGGGACAGGAGGGAGGGTGAGAAATCCTAACAATCCCTCTAAAGCCATGAATCCAGCATAAATATGAGGAAAGAAAGAAAAGAGACATCTTATGTCATCTGTGAGGTTTACACAGAGCAGGTAGTATAGAATCCTTCGAAAATAACTGACTTTTGGTCAACCAGAATCTTACTGTTGTACTTACAGAAACTGAACTTATGACACTTAGGGACAAATCCACTCCTGCTGAAATGCTCCAGAAGGTTACAGAGGCACAGGATGTTTGCATGAGCAGAGCACCTAACATCCTCAGCTGAAAGCAGTGACCGCAGACTTTGCCACAAGCCTCTCAAACACTCAGCGGTGGTCCCTTGCCCTGACTGTTCTCTTGGCAGCATCAACCACTGGGAGCAGAATGGCAGCACACGGGTGGATAGCAGGACTTGCTCAGAGAGACACAATTGCTCAGCAGCAGAGCCAAGAGCATGGAGCCCTCCGGTCCATGCCCTGTTCTGTGAGACATACTGTTATCCCAGTCCTCCCCTGTGTTCTGCGTCTATATTTTTTCTATATTTCCAGTTTGCCTGCAGTAACTGCCTTTGGGTAGATTCTAAGCTGATATTTATCACATTTTTTTTGCTGATGATAAAGGCACAGCTTTTTGCTATTTTACTGTCATGTAGGAGAGCAGCTTTAACACTGTATAGAGACTGTCTGGGAGTCCTCTGTGTTTCCAGATTCTCTATGAGAGCATATTACGAGACGGCTGAGTGCCTGAAGCACTTTGATTTCTGTTTTCCTCCCACAGATTGTTGATGGCAAACTGTGGTTCCAGTTGGACTGCGGAAGTGGCCCAGGAATCCTGGGAATTTCTGGCAGGGCTGTTAATGATGGAAGCTGGCATTCGGTCTTCCTGGAGCTGAATCGCAATTTCACGAGCTTGTCCCTGGACGACAGCTACGTGGAGCGTCGCAAAGCCCCCCTCTATTTCCAGACTCTCAGCACAGATAGTTCCGTCTACTTCGGCGCCCAGGTCCAAGTGGATAATGTCCGCAGCCTGACTGACAAGAGAACAACACAGGTCTTGAGTGGCTTTCAGGGCTGCCTGGATTCAGTTGTCCTAAATAACAATGAACTGCCGCTCCAAAACAAGCGCAGCAGCTTTGCAGAAGTGGTTGGCCTGACCGAATTAAAGCTTGGCTGCGTCCTCTACCCCGATGCCTGCGAGAGACATCCCTGCCAGAATGGTGGCACCTGTACCAGCGTGCCATCTGGTGGTAAATATTTTCCATTACTTTATGGGTCCCGTCCCCCCCCCCGCATATTCCTCTACAATTTATTGCCAGAGATGGTTTTATGCAGCAGCATGCTTGAAAAATCTCATGAACTCTATAAAACTCTGATAGGTATTGCAAATTGTGTAAAAGCTGTTTGCTCTATAAATAACGGTGAAATGGTGCCCCTTCTCATTGCATTAGTGTTCCAGGAGGAAATTGATTTATTGGCTGTTAGGATAATCCTATTTCTATAGAAACCAATAGAATTACAATTACTGTAATGCTCAGCTGGATTTTTCAGGATCCATTTACAGCATCGAAGGCTGTAAACAAAGATGGTGATTTCAAACGTCCATCACAGATGCAACAGCACTGTTGCCTTTCTCTGTTTCTGAAGCTGTCACAAATAATTACTGAGCTGTCCAGAAACACCTTGGTCCTTTTGTGAGTGAGTAATTTGATTACACGTCTGCATGGAAAATAGCGAGTCTGCCCCATTATAAACACCCCCAGAAGTGTATTTTACAGCTTCCTCGGAGGCCTGAATGCTTCAAGGTGTAAGTAATATTATCCAAAGTTTATAGGGCATTGATTAAACTGTGCTCGTGTTGGAGTTTCCTATCCAGTGGTTATATGGTGGCTCCTGTGATTTGGTGCCAGTGACTTACTACCCAGTAATGCAGTGCACAAGTTACCAGACTGTAAGAACAGTCAGCATCTTTGCAGGAAAAAAACAAATGGCATACATGTAGGACACTGCCTCTAGGGCTGTTCTCTCTCTGCAGTGTACGGGTTTCCCTTCCAGTTCCCCATATTGTATTAGCAGGCAGCATTACTCACCTTTTCTGGCAGACTAACACTTCCCCTGAAAATGGAAGATGCTCAACAGAGAGGTCTTCTGCAAGTTCGGAGCTTTCCATCCACTTATTGTCAGTGGTTTTGGTCATGGTTCCCTAGGGATGTTCCCACTAAACTCCCTTTTTATGGAGCATTTAACCACTGCCCAGGGCTTTCTGCTTTAATGTGTCCATGCCGTTCCATAATTATTATTTCTGTTCTTCATCATTTTAAGCCTTGTTCTCATATTTCCTTTTTGACCCCCCTCCCCCACATATATTTTTCTAAACTTTAGGAACCTCCAAAACTTGAGTTTTCAAGGCTGAAATCTGGTGAGATCTGAGCAAAACTGTCAGACAGAAGTTTCTCATTTGGATAACCCTGCCCTTATTATAGGGTAAGCCCTGACAATGTGGATTTCCTGATGCTGAGCTATCTCAGCTCGCATCTCCTCTGGATCCTTGGCTGTGATTCAGCTATCTCTTCTCCCATGCCAGGGCAAACGTTGCATCAGGGATGCTATTGGCTTTGCTGTTGGTGGAAGGAGATGGGAGGACAATTGGGAGGAATAAAGCACAGCACTGGCAAGCCAGGGTGTGATGTGCACCGCAAGGACAAATGCTGCTGCTTGTGTGTGTCGTTAAGGGTCTTTATTTACCAAAGGAAGGAAAGAAAAGGAGTGCTGCACAACAAGGGTGAAAGGAAATCATTCTGATGCAGAAGGATGCTGCAACCACTGAAAGAATTGCTAAGCAAGATTATTTAAATCCCTAGGAAATACAGATGTAATATGTATCTGAACGTAACATGGCTTTGATTCAGACTCCATACTTAAGAAAAGAGGTTAACCATTTGCCTAGCATCTTAGGAAGCATGAGAACCGCTCCTTCTATCGATTTTATTTGAGTCTATTTACAGTATTGCTCAGCAATCTCACGATGAGTAAATTGAAACCTTTCTAATAAAACACTTTACAGTAATTCTTTTTTCCTCAGCGCCATGTGCATACGAATTCAAACTGAGGGAAGACGCGGGGTGGGGGAGAAACAGGCAGCGTTGAAGATTGGACCCATTTTATTACTGGAATGGCACACACCGTTTTCATGTCAACATCATTCGCCACTAGAAAGCAGTCATGGAACTGATTTAACTTGCCTGTGTTCCTGCCTCGGCAAGGGGGGCACGTGCCATGCAGGGATGTTTCGGCTGCCTGCCGTTAAAAAATCTGTTTGCTGTTTTTACTGCCTCAGCAGTGTATGTAAATAAAGGATTGTTATAAAGCCATAATTCCAGTGCAATGGACCCTGACTGTACGTTGGTGGTTCTGCAGCCCAGCCCACAAGAAGGCATAGGCATTTTTGTTTCCAACAGGCAAAGCGATTCTGTTGTTAGTGTCCTCCGTGTGCAAGAAGGCCATGTAATTAAATTCCGTACAGCAGAGAGCCCAACAGCATTGCAAATGCTAGTTGCAGAGCCACAAATTGCAGCATGCGTTTCAGAATCATCAGCCGTTGTATTCGCTGACATAGATGTTAGCAGCTGACTTTCATTTAAAATAGAAAAAAAAAGTAATAAGTCTTCACTTTTTGTCTTAAGAAAGAAAATGCCAGCTTTTTTTTCTTTTTTGGTGGGGGAAACATGCCATGCAAAGGTCCTTTTCCCAATCCTAGGGCACTCAGTAGCATCACAATCTCCTGACTAACATGATCTATGATATTATCCTCCTATTAAAGTTTCTGGAGAACAATGTTCCTTTTCCTAAACAGAGAGTATTTGGCATAATGATAGGATTTGTTTTAATAAATAAATTGTGTAATTTGAATTTTATAGAGCAGATTTGGTATACTGTTAACATCCTTTTTCTTACAAAAACCGTACTGTGCTTTACAAGAAAATTAAGAGAAAGGAAAAGGAAGCTCCAATTTATAGCTAACTTTAAAAGAAAACAGTCAAGCAAAGGTTACCCAACATTATAACATGAAAGAGTTGCTGGCTACTTGCCAGAAATCAGAGAGGCCATGTCTAATTTACATATAATTTGCATAAATTGATCATCTAAACCACAAACCTCCATAATAGTATTTCTGTTGTGAGATCTTCCTTTCAATAGAAATGTCTACTTCCCTGTTCACCATTAATAGAAAGCTGCCTTTGATTACCTTCCAATTCATCCTGCAGTTACAGGAATAGGGTAGTATTATGGCCCTGTTGGGGAATTGCTAAAGCGATGCTCTGTATGCACTAGGAGTGTGTCCACGCTGCTGCTGTTAGGGTTCATATGGGTAAATTCACACAACTTCTAAGTGTCTGGCTCAGCGATGGTGCTGTGCGTGGGCTGCACAGAGCTCAGGACTGATGGCAAAAATATTGCCCCGAAAGGAGAGTTGGCATAGTTCACCCATGCTGGCTCTTTCTGTCTGACCTCTGCGCATTGAACAACAGGACAAAATGGGGATCTTAACCTGCAGGAGAAAGCATAGATAGCTCATATGCTCTGAGACATCCCTGAGAGTACAGAAAAACCTCTGTGCTTTCAAAATCTGATTTCTGGGCCAGCAGAAGGCAACCATGACATGAAGCTCTGTTTGCACTCATGTGTTCCCACGAGTCCGAATCAAGTCCTGCAGCAGTAGTGTATGCTCAGTGTTGTCACTGGTTGAAGAGAGGGTACTGTGTCTCCAGAGACCCCACAGGGAGATCCCCTGCATGCTTTAAAAAGGCTGGGAAAGGGAGACAAGCACTCACTAGGTCTGACAGTCCAGGAGAATCCTAGCAGAAAGAGCTATATACAGCTT
The DNA here is from genome assembly GCA_013401275.1 of Pandion haliaetus. NCBI lineage: Eukaryota > Metazoa > Chordata > Aves > Accipitriformes > Pandionidae > Pandion > Pandion haliaetus. The sequence goes on along the minus strand of VYZV01013920.1, from coordinate 144,005 downwards.
TAGGAGAATTTTCTTGGGAGACACTGGAAACCACAGCACTGAAATACAGGCCACATTCTTCCAGACTTTTCAGTCCCTACCGATAAGTACAGGTCAGTAAAACTATCTTTAAAGAAAGTTGTTAACATTTTGAAACCTGACAAACAGCAGGACTTTCAGAACCAGCTTGGCTCTTTGGACTGAAATTTCCCAAGAAAATTCAGCCAAGTGTTTAAAGTGTGGTTCAGCTATAAGCTGCTGAATATGAGGTCTTAAAATGGGAAATGTCACACAACCTTAATAACAGAGTGGCGTTACTAGGACTGCCAACAGTAAAAGTATGTTTAACAACACGAGCAATCGCAGCAATAGAAAGCCTTACTGTAATCAAATGCAAACACTGCGCCAAGGTTTTCAACCACAGAGAGGAACCTCGTGCTTGTACAGCCTGCAATTATAAGTACAGTTACTTCCTTTTAATTTGATCAGTCCTATATACATCTGGCTTTAATTGAAGTAAATGGCTTATATGAATAGGCAAGTTTATTTGAACATGAAGCATTTGAGCAAAAATATCTACTGAGTCAAGGACTATGGGCAGAGTGTGAGGACCGAAAGACATTGCTTTCCCCTCTCCTCATGTTTTCTTTTTTTCTTCTTTCTTTTTTTTTTTATGTACAGAGTTAAAATCTAAAGGGAGGGGAAAATGCAACCTGGCACTTAGGTGGTGGTTTTACTACATGTTGTAAAGCATGTTGGCAACATTAACACACAGGTGGTTTTGAGGATTAGGTAGTTCATAAGAATGACAACAGGGAAAAATGGGGGTATTAATACCATAGTCATGAACTGACCTGGTCTTACTTATGTTGATCTCTCTTTTTCACACACACAAACAAGCCAGCATGCTGTAATTTGAGCATGCCAAATGCACATCAGTTAATTTTTAAAAGCTTTTTAGAAATTTTGGGGGGTTGAATCTTTTTTATAGCTATGCTTTTAGACATCTGGATTTAAATTCCCACTTTCAAAGCACATACATGCCAATCCTTTCACAGAAAGCACTGGTTTAACAATGACTGAGGTTCATTTTCATACCAACTACTGGCAAGAGGCAATCATCTATTTGAAGACAGATAAGTTAAATCTGAAGTGGCAGGAATAGGTATGGCTGAAGAACACACAGTTCTTGAAGGTGGCCTGGTATGTCTATAAACATGCCAAAATACAAATGTTGGGAGAGGTCCTCTTCACTTTCAGTTCTTCTCATCAGTTAACTTGCCAAGAAACACTGTGTGAGCAGGGCCAAGGGCCTGCCTGTTTCTGGACATTGAGTTTGTCAGGTCTAGCTGCACAGCAGGGAAAGAAACTACATGGGGAGATCAAATGCAAAAGCCAAATCACGTAACAGATAAAAGCCAGCTCCTCTTGCATGTGATAGATAGAAACAGGAGCATACACATGTTCAAAAAAAGAATTGGCAGCAGTTCAGAGCATCCTCTTTAATAAAGTCAAGTAAACCTGAGAATAGACAGACATTCAGATGCTCAGGCTGGGAATGCTACCAACGGAGACGTTCGCTGTATAACAGCATCCCATCTGCTGATGGCACCATGCCTGCCTTTTGCCACTGTCTCTGCTTATTAAGTGCCAAGCAAACATAGGCATAGGCGGGAAGCCTGTTGTAGTGTCCTCGGTTACAGTGTGTTGCTCTTCAGTAAGGTCTGCACTGAAAAATCCCTTTTCCTCTGGATAGGGACATGGCAACAAGGCAGGAAGAGAAGTTGTTGCAGTCAAAGTGAGAAGGTGAGACTCAGCTATATAGAGGGGACTCAGATTAGTGGAGGAGCATGAGAGAAGCCTTATAAAACAACCAGAAAGCCCAAGACTATGTAAGCAGGAGAGGGCTATGTCTACATAATGTTTTAGATCATGAATGAGCTTTGACATGAATCTTCTGGTCATCCCCTCTCACTATGCTTCAGTTCCCACTGTTGAGAGGTGAGCTCTTGGAGGGCAGAACCAGGCTTTCTTCTGGACGGTGCTGAGCTGGAAGACATGCACCAGGAGTGCAGCTAACATGATCCTAAACCTAGAATCATAGAATGGTTTGGGTTGGAAGGGTCTTTAAAGATCATCTAGTTCCATGGGCAGGGACACCTTCCACTATACCAGGTTGCTCAAAGCCCCATCCAACCTGGCCTTGAACACTGCCAGGGATGGGGCAGCCACAGCTTCTCTGGGCAACCTGTTCCAGTATTTCACCACCCTCACAGTAAAGAACTTCTTCCTTACATCTAATCTAAATCTACCCTCTTTCAGTTTAAAGCCATTGCCCCTTGTCCTATCACTACATGCCCTTGTAAAAAGTCCCTCTCCGGCTTTCTTCTGTGCCTCCTTTAAGTACTAGAAGGCTGCTCTAAGGTCTCCCTGGAGCCTTCTCTTCTCCAGGCTGAACAACCCCAACTCTCTCAGCCTGTCTTCATAGGAAAGGTACTCCAGCCCTCTTGATCATCTTCGTGGCCTTCCTCTGGACTCACTCTAACAGGTCCATGTCTTTCTTGTGTTGGGTGCCCCAGACTGAACACAGTACTGCAGGTGGGGTCTCACAAGAGCAGAGTAGAGGGGGAGAATCATCTCCATTGACCTGCTGGTTACACTTCTTTTGATGCAGCTGAGGATACAGTTGGCTTTCTGAGCTGCAAGTGCACATTGCTGGGTCATGCTGAGCTTCTTATCAACCAACATCCCCAGGTCCTTCTTCTCAGGGCTGCTCTCAATCTACTTATCGCCCAGCCTGTATTTGTACTTGGGATTGCCCCGACCCATGTGCAGGACCTTGCACTTGGCCTTGTTGGTCTCCATGAGGTTCACATGGGCCCATCTCTCAAGCCTGTCAAGGTCCCTCTGAATGGCATCGCTTCCCATTATCTGGATATTAAATTAAAAGTGTAATAAAAACTGTTTGTTAGACCTAGGATGCAGTCCTGACCAAAAGGGTTTTCTTTACAATTGCACTTTGTCCATGGCCATGTGGCTACAATGTGCCATAGCAGGCAAAATTACAGCCCCTGCTGAGAGGTTTGGAGAAGCATAAAGGTCTGCCAAGTCAATATATGCTGTGTATTGAGCCATTGTACCAGTTCTTCATGTCCCTACCCCATGAATTTCGACATATGCTTTGCTGTGTTGGAGACCTCCCGGGTGAATGCTCTGCAGCTCTGAGCACGTGTGTCATGGGAAAGTTCTGTGTCTTTTGCCAGTGGCTCAGAGTTGGCAGGTGTATGGCAGTGCTTCCAACAGGAGGGAAAGTCAGTGATAAATATTGTCATTTAATACCATCTTGTTTTACTGCCTTTTTTATTCTAACTTTGATCCCAAGACTTAGAATCTATATACTGAATACTTCAGTCTTCTAACATCTGACTGTGTTCCACCATCATTAAATCAAATTCAGTCAAAAATGTAGGCTTTCAAAAGCATGCTTTTCATTTTGGTCTTGTTCATACTTTACCCAACAGAGCTCTGAACCATCTGGAGCATTCAGTTTAATCTCCTCTTAGTATAAAATGTTAATTGAAGTTAGTGCATCTTTGATATAAACAATAAGCAACAATAATAATTAATAAATCCATATTCCTTTTATACTTAGTGGTTAGAGGATTTTTTTTTTACCAAATCAATATTTCTTAACTTTTTCTGCAGTGAATAAATGTAACAGAATATGTTACAGACTGACAATCCAGAACTTAATCAGCTGAAACAATCAGAAGACGTGAAAAGAAAGTGACTCAAAGGCTTTATCTTACAAATAATTGGCAACTAGTAACTTAGGTACAGAAAGTTGTTTTTTAAAGTTATGTAGGCTTAAAATATCAGTTAGCAAATAGAACCTATCTAGTCTATTATATAAGGCAACAGATTTGTTTATGAATAAAATATTTTATATTTGAATTTAACATTTTCATTTCACTTAAACTCATTGAGACCATAAAAATATATAAAAAATTACTGCAAATTTTTGAACTATAGATGTCACTGTTCAGTCATAAAATGAAACACTGAAACAGCCTTATTTATTCATGCTGTGATTTCTACCTACAGTATTTCTAGATCAGGTACTTTGCCAACTAACAATTAATCTTTCATACAGATGGCATCAAAATGCAATGCCTGGTACAGTTGCGGTTTTGTAATTCTTGAGACCCAGATCTCTATAGGTCCAGAAAATTGTTTGCATTGTCTGAATGAAATACGTATAAGACACAAAAAAATAATCCCATGTTGCCAGTGCTGACCAAATACACGTTCTAGGAAACCCCAAAGTCAAATCATTTCTCTTCTTAGCTCTGCAACCTTGAAAACAGCAGTGCTTCTATCAACCTTCTTATAGCAGGACAATGAAACAGCATGATATTTGAGTATCTATTTCATTTATCTTCAATTAAATAGGATTGGACTCTTGACTGAATACACCAGAAAGTCTGGTTCCAAGTTTGTTTTCTAAAGCCTGTCCTCATGAAAGAATTCAATTAGAGTAACTGAACAAGGCAAATTGAACCGGATAGGACATAAAAGGTGGGGGAGTCTTAATGCAGAATTGCTTTTGCCTCATGCCTCCACTGGGCTTTTCCATGTTGCTTCCATGAAATTCTTTTCCTTGTAACTGTGCTGGAAACTCCTGCCTTGTTTCCTAGAACAGTGGCTTTTAAAATACGTTTGGGTTTGGGTTGGGTCTTTTTTCAGGTATATAGATACAGAATGTTTTTAAAAATACGTTTAAAAAGCTCGCCGCTGAGGGATGATATTTCAGCTACATCAGCTTGATCTCCAATAATTTTGACACTGAACTGAGTTCCATTCAAGCATTTCAGCTCAACCTCCAGCAGTATTAATGGCAGGAAGTTTCCTTGTTCCAGTTGCTTAATATGCTATATTCAGTAAGTATGTGAACCCTGTAACTGGAGCTTGAACCATGCCTACACATCTGTTTGGGGCATTTAGATTACGTAAGCAGTTTTTTAAAATACCAGCCAAAGTGTTTTACAGATGTCCAGGAAAATTTTGCTAGTTCAGTTTCTCTAATCTGGGATCCTTTACATCCCAGGGACTGCCTTAGCCATCTCATGGCTTTCACAACCTACATGTTCCTTGCTCTTTTTGAGTGTAAAAGCATTTGGATTTCAAAATCCAGTTCATAACATAAAGAGACATACTGCCTCACTGGATTTCTTTGTGACTTTAAATAAAGTTTTTATTAATGGCATCATGCCATACAAAATCACAAGGAGAGGGAAAAAAAAAATAATAAGAGATTTGTCATTTGATACTTGGCAGAGTTTAAAAAACCCATGATGTTGTTCCACTCTTGGCAAGAAACATGGAAGTAGGACTTCGATCCCCTACAGGTTCTCCCTCTACTTGACCAGAGTTATGTCTGATGTATTGCAACCACTGATTAATCAGTCTCTTAATAGCACACACTGCACGTAATCAGCTCTCATTAGAGCTGGTGTTGCCCAGTTCAGCTGGTATTATGAAGTGTATAAGTCATGCCTGGATGATGCTCTTTATGAAAGTGGTAAATATCACTACCAAGTGTTTTATTACTGTCACATCCCTACTGTGTCATCCTTGTAAAAACCAGCTGTCGAAAACCTCTCAGCTCATGCATTTGTGCTTCACTGAAGCCCCTAAAGGAGTGTGGGCTGCCACTATCAGCAAATATGGTCTGTATTTTCAAAAATATTGGGAGATACATCCTTGATCTAGAATATTTCTTGTGACCAAAGTTGTTCATGGACATCATTTATTCTTATCTGAATCATGATGATCACGATGGTCTGGGCTGCAGCTATTCTTCTGGTCCCTGGTTGTAGACACAAGCTCCAATTGCCCAGACATTCCAGATAAACAAACTCTCAACTGGCATTAGTGTGGACCACACAGACATACCAGAACAACTATAAATGTCCCCTTTCTCCCACAGTACAATATATTTTTTGGAGTAAAGAAGCCAAATGGATCCCCTTGCTTCTAGACAGATACAGTGGTAGGCTTCTGATTTATTTCTCTGTGTCCCTCACCTCCCAGGCTACCAGTGCAATTGCCTCTCCCAGTTTACGGGAAGGAATTGTGAGTCAGAGATCACAGCCTGCTTCCCAAATCCCTGCCGGAATGGAGGCTCATGCGATCCCATTGGCAACGCTTTCATCTGCAACTGCAAAAATGGCCTGACGGGAGTAACGTAAGTGACCCTCCCCAGGTGGGCAATGGGAGCTTTTCAATTCAGTGATGACGGGTTATTTAATCAGGCATTTTGTACTCAAAAGCTATGATTCACTTAGCAAAAAATAAGCCAAAACATTAGTGCTTATTTCAAGTATAAGCTAATGACAGCTGAGAAATCCATTAGGCCTACATTCAGAAATGCTTTCCTGAACTTGGCCTAATTATTATTATCCTAAATTATGATTTCAGGATGTTATCTCCAGACAGTTTTCACTGAGATATGTATACCTAAGTGTTAGAGGCTTTTTGAGCAATCCTATAAAGCCTGTGGAAGCTGCTATGTAATTCTTTTTTTTTTTTTTTTTTTTTTAATGGATCAATTATTTAGTCATCTTAGCCTGGACAGAAAGCCTAATTTATTGCATTCATTTTTTAAAATCCCAGCCTTGATCGTATACTTGGTATAAAAACAGAAAATCCCCTGACCTGCCCCTCAACAGGCTTTTTTTCTCATCTAGTTTGTCTACTGTTTGTATTTTTTGTTCTGCCTTTTTCTTGATTGCCTGTTCTTCTTTCCAGTTCTCCTCTCTCTTTAAGGTTCCTGTTCTTTTTTTTCCCTGCTTCTCTAATATTTGCTCATTTTATCTCCAGCCCTAAATAATTTTACACAGCCAGTATAACCTCCTTTTCTCTTTAATAAGTACTCTGAGGTTTTTACTATATTATTTCTCAACTATTTTCTCCTTGATTCATCCTAATATTTTGTATTTAATCCTATGGGATGGTCCAAAAACAATATAAAAAGGCTGTGATTCTCTATTAGATTTAGTAAGCCTCATTAGGGTCAAGGAGCCTTTTCCTATCGGATGCTTTAAACTCTTATTTCCTTCTTGATGTTTGTATTTTATTGTCTTAAAAAGCCATGGAATACCTGTAGAAAAAAAGAAATACCATTAAATGAAGTGATAACAATATGATCATTTGCCAAGCACCAGCAAGGTGTTAAATGTAATGGTACCACTTTGACAAGATAAGTCATCATGTACAAGCTGGGCTGTTTGCTAGATGTTCTCCAAACTCTCCTTCTTCTCAGGTGTGAAGAAGACATCAATGAGTGCGAAAGAGAAGAATGTGAAAATGGTGGCTCCTGTGTCAACTTATTTGGTTCATTTCTGTGTAACTGCACCCCTGGCTATGTGGGGCAATACTGTGGTCTTCGCCCCGTGGTGGTTCCCAATATTCAAGCTGGGCATTCATACGTCGGCAAGGAGGAACTGATAGGAATAGCCGTGGTCCTGTTTGTCATATTTGTGTTGATCATCCTCTTTATCATCTTTCGCAAGAAAGTTTTCAGGAAGAACTATTCCCGCAACAATATCACACTCGTACAGGATCCAGCTACTGCTGCCCTGCTCAACAAGAGCAATGGCATCCAGTTCAAGAACATCAGGAACAGCGGAGACAGCAGAAATATCTACCAAGAGGTTGGGCCTCCACAGGTCCCAGTGAGGCCCATGGCCTATACCCCATGCTTCCAGAGTGACTCACGGAATAACCTGGACAAGATAGTGGATGGGCTTGGTGTAGAGCACCAGGAAATGACAACGTTTCATCCCGAGTCCCCTCGAATACTGACAGCCAGGCGGGGGGTGGTGGTGTGCAGTGTAGCTCCAAACTTGCCCGCCATGTCTCCCTGTCGCTCCGACTGTGACTCCATCAGGAAGAGCACATGGGATGCTGGGACGGAAAGTAAGTACTGCTGCATGCCAGTCTCGCTCTTTCCTGCCATAGGTAAGGGTTGCCTTCAGGGTGCAGCAGGTACAGTGGCATAGGTACCTTTAATGCTCCAACCTCATATACTTAAAATTGTTACATTTCTCCAAGAAGTGATTTGGTTTAATTTTGAAAGGTTATAATTAAACTAGGCGTACAAGACCTCTACTTCCATGCATTAAGTATGACTAAACATCTTTATTTCACTTGTTCAGAAAGCACATATGAGTAAGTGCTCTGAGCATTAGCTCTTCAAGTGATACAATGCAATCATCTTTCTATTGGGAAAAAACAATTTGGGGAAGAATTCTCAAATATAAACTCTGCTAGGTTTGGGCAATTTGTCTCCTGGGGGAGTTAAACTTTCTGGAAGAAGCAATCCTGGTTTGCAATGGGGACAAATGAATGAATATTCTCTACTTCCAGTGTCTATGAAATTAAGCAGAAAATCATGCATTACTTATAGGACCACCTTTTCAGAACATTGCATTCCCATCTGCATTCAATATCAGAGTGAACACAAAATTTCTGATCCCCACGCTTGCCCTATTTGTGCTCTGGTGGTTTCTCACCTGGTAACACAGTGCTCCCTCCATTCCTGAACAAGTTGCTGGAGATGCAGCAAACATCATCTATTCAGTCATAGCAGGAAGTACCACTTTGCTGGGACATGGTTGTGTCCCTGCATTGTCTATCCTTGCAAATCAAAACATGTCACATGGACTGGGAGATGTTTGCTTCAGCATACGGTGGGGGGGTCATGATGTTTACTGTTTTTAGTAGTTTTTCCTAATGCATCTTCAACCTCACTGCAACACAGCTTTAACCAAAACTCAAATAAAGCTCCATGATCCAGAAACTCTGATAGTCCTGTAGTTCTAGGCAATAGGAAATGAGGAAAAGAGAGAGGAATCAGGCACTGCCTCATACCTGTGCCTTGACCTGCACATTTTCATCTAAGGCAGCACGTTGGCTAAGGCCTTCTAGTGAAAAACCAGGAATTAATTTTCATTTCTTTGGACTGTATTTCACAGTTGTGTTGTGGTTGACCATTTTAACCATTAAATATAGTTTTGCTGGTTGAAAGCATCAGCATGCCAGTCCCCATACATACTCTGTTCTGTATTCTCCTGGGTGTTTCTGCTACAGACGCTGCTGGTATCTGTATGAATTTGTGCACAGCATGAGGCCACGCCATGAGACAGACCTCATATGTCAAAGAGTGGGAAGCAGTGCAGCTTCATTACTGCAGCACTCGCTCCATCTACTACATACCCTGCTTCTCAGCAGGAGCAAATCAGCCCTTGCTGTATGGAGGTGCCCCATGCTGGGTAGAAATATCTACAGCTAGCAGGTGGAGAGCTGTACTTACACGTTTGCAGGACATGAGCTTGTTCATTTGTAATTAGCTCAGGTATCTATCTCAGTGCTTACTCTGGAGGATAACTTTTTGTGTTGCTTATCACTCATATAATGTGTAGTTGAATGTGTTTATTCATGTGTGTTTAATTACATGAGAATTTATACCGTAGGCTGCAGTTATGTTTCTAAACTGTAGAAGAGTTGTCAAGACTGAATGTCCCTGATGAAAAGCAATGTAAATTGAAGCATAATCTATTATATGTCCGTGGTGGAACCATTAAAATCTGATCTGAGGGCCACTGATATGAATAAAAAGATGCACAATATGTTTATTAAGCATTGAGCCTTTAATGAGGCTCTCAAATTAAGAAATGAACAGTAAAGACAAATGTAACTGTAATCTCTTGTATAAGATGTTTATACCACATTTTTTCAGTCATCATTTTCTTGCTGCTGAGACTACATGTCATCTAAAAAGGCAATACTGAATACAGATGTTTCTTCCTTGATTACAGTGGTGTCAGCCACTTGAAAGACTCTTTGGACTTCAAACACTTCAAAAGTCTAGGTATCTTTCTCAGCTGCTTCCTTGACCAATAGGTCATTTCCTCTGTCTGAAGGAAATTATTTTATTCTCACAAAAATAATAGAAGGCTACTTGTTGGCAGGATTTAAATGGCTCCATGGTATAAATAGACAAATGTGCATACCTAGAGAGTACCATTTTGCTTTGTTTTTGCTGTCAATGAAGGTAAAGGGGTTGATGACGCTGAAGAAGTGACCTGTTTTGCAGGAAGTAATAAAGGCAGCAACTCCGAAGTACAATCCCTCAACTCCTTCCAGTCTGATTCCGGTGATGATAATGGTAAGAAATGTTTTCATCTTTATTATGCTGGAGACAAAGCTGTTTAACTCTCTGTCTAATATTACTGAAAACATTTAGGTGATGTCTAGAAAACCCTTTAATGATGCTAGAAGTCAGAAAGTCCTGGTTCAAACCCTCACTTTGTGTCCATTTTTTAAATTATAGGAACATTATTATAGGAATAAAATTAGGAAATTATAGGAATAAAAATCTTGATGCTTGGAGCTGTTGTATCAGTACCAAGCTTTACAGTGAAATAGAGGTGTGATACAGCAGAGTCACGTTGCCAAGACATAAGTTGACTAATAGGTTGCAAGGGAAACTGTAGAACTTCTATCATTTTCCCTCTTGGAAAAGGATGACTTTCATGTTTCATCAGTCAAATTAAAGGGAATTTCTGTGCCGTTTGCCAGGTCTCATTCATGGCCCCAGCAAAACTCTGCTGGTGCTCAGCAGCAACAATGAGTGGAGGAACCAGTCCCTGGTGGCTTGGCTTCTCCCTGGCACTCACAGCTCAGCGAACAATAGAGCACCATTAAATCTTTGCTCGGTGCATGTTCGTTGCCCGCTCTCGTGTCCTACATCATTATCTCAGTGGGTGACATGGGCAGAGCCATATACAGCCTGAAAGAGGCCTACGAAGTCAGAGCAAGCCTTTGTTCCTATGGCCCATGTATGTTGAGCAGCGGGTCTTAGAAAAGGCAAGATGTTCTGCCGGGGAGGAATGATGGATGTCAGGGAAGCCTCATTCAGATACACAGAAAAAGATTAGCACAAAGAAATTGCACTTAGTTTCCTCAACCACCAGTTAATGAACTGTCTGGAGACTCAGTTCCTCAGTCATGTCATGCAGCTCTTCCCTAGGTACTCCTAAATGTTGGAAAAAGCATTTAAAGAGAAGTGCACTTGCAGTTCCTTTTGGTTCAGCTGCGGCTGAAGCACCATGAGTATTTTTGTCAAGCTTCTGAGTGCTTTTCTGCCCCTGCACCCCCAAAAAAAAAACCTTTTTATGTTTTTCAGAAGTTTTAGAATTACTATTATTTCAATAATATATATTTATATAGTAATTACCTTTAGAATAATTATTCAGGTGTTCATTTATTGTATGTGGTTACTTTTTATATCTCCCAAATTCTAATTAGGCTTTTCAAGCACCTGATCCTGCCCCCATTTAAATCAGTGACATAGTACCCACTGAAGCTGGATTGGACCTTCTGTGCCCGCTCATTTTTTTGTGAAAGCTGTATTTAAAATATGGCCTTTAGAGATAACAGTTCTAGTTCAGGGTCTAAACAAATCCATATCTTCAGGGAGAATTAGGGAAGAAACTTAAATCATCTGAATCATTTTGCAGAGGTCAATGCAAGACTGCATGCTCTGGTTTTCTTGCAGCGGTAGGGAGGGTTTGCAGTGAAAGAGCTTAATATAAAAATACAGGCATAAGTAAGCATATATATGCTCATATATATGTACATAGGGGCTAATGGATAGCCCTCTTGAAGCCATAGATCCTTCCCCTTCCTGTCATTTTAATTCTTTGTGCTTCACATCCCTGCAAAGGGTAAAAGGTTGTCAGTGAAATGACAACAAATGCAATTCATCATCCACACTTTTTAGGGAGACAGGACAGGCTGCTCCTTCTCCACACTCCTTCCTCCAAAGCCAAGAGCAATGCTGCCGTGTGCTCACATGGCTAGCAGTGGGAACAGGCTTGTGTCAGGCTGCTGTACAAATGACTGTGCCTTCTCTTGTGAAACTGGTTAATCGCTTCCCACTGGGGAAACCTGTTTTGTGCCAGAGAAGCACTGGGACGCATCCTGCCGAAGGTCAATTCCTATCAGGTGCAGGCAGCCTCCGCTCACCCTCTCCATGGTGCTTGGAGCCTTCTCTTGCTGTGTCGAATAGGGGTTGTTTCACCATGCAAACACTTTTGGGGTGTGATTTTGAACCTACTTTTATTTTTTCCACCTTATTTCTACTGCATTTAAATTGCTTAGCTGCCCTAGCCTTGTTGAGAGCAGTTACCGGTATTTTTTGTGATCAAAAAGCAAAAAATTTTATTAGCCACAAATGTAAAAAAAAAAAGGTTGCCCACTTCCAGCAATAATATTTTGGGAAGTCACTTCAAAGGCAAGTTACAGGTTTCCATGGTAACCTATTTTGAATGGAGGGCAGGGCCAGACAAAAGTGTATTTTTAGGTTACTCTTTCACTGCAGGCCAGTGGATGATTGTGCTGGGAAGTCCAAGGAACTGCTGTTGATGACAGCAATTTTTATTGCTGAGCAATGCTGTATTTGGGGATTGCCTTGCACTGAACTGCCTGGGGTAGAAGTTTCCCTCCCTTCTGTGAACATGCTGTCCTCAGCTCCCACCAGAGCCAACCCTTAGTTGCAGTGAAGACTGTGCTGGCCCTGATTTTTGACCTTCTGTTTTTCACTCACGGTTGTTGTCCTCCTAGAGTTTACAGCTGCCCTCCATCTCTTTTCCCAGCCATGCAGCAGATAATTACATGAAGTCACTTATTTTTCCATAATGTTTATTATGCTTTAGCCAATACAAGTCTCCCTTGTAGAGTTCCCAACACTGTTGATGGCATAAACATGCTCAATGTAGACATAGCACACAGTTCTTTGGTTTATCAAGGCTTTTTTTGCCAAGCCTTCACAAGGACTGAGCAAATTGGATGAAATCCATGATCACATGCCCAAAATTTAACAAAGACATCAAAATATTCAACATATATTTGAATGGCACTGTTACTGTTAAGATGTTTCTTGTGACCTCTAAGTCTATTGGCTGTGTGAAACAAAAAAGTATGTCTTGCCCAACATTTCTGGTCCCCTTCTTAGCCTGCTCCAAAGCAATCAGTTTCCTTATAATTATAAGACAAAGGAAAAGGGATGCATCCAGTACCTACTGAACCAGAGCTTTCCCTCTGGTTTTGGTGGGTTTTATTTCAGGTCCTCAAAGGCAGGGGTGTTAGTCCAAAATTCAGATCATCTAGAGGACCACACATTGTAGGCCTGTTGGACTCCGTGTTACACAATTGCACAGTCTATATTAATTATTTCAAGGGAAAAGTATGTTTTCCTAAAACACCTGCAGAGAACACACAAAGCATTTGTGAAAATATTCTATCAAACAGATCAAAATTTGAACCAAACCTACTTGGATGTGTCCTCCTAATTATAGCAGTACTGCTTAATATCCCAGAGGTATTACACAGAACAGCTCAAACAGTAAATAAGTAAAACATTCCTCTTAGGAAATAGATTGAGCTTAACACCATTTCAGGTGGTGTGATGGTCTAAAAGATAATGATTCCTTGGAGCACATGGCACTGTCTCTAGAGACCTTTAAGAAAGAATGAATTAGAAATTAGTGTCAGGTGGACAAGATACTGCTTAGGTTAATTGAATCAGGTGGCCAGTCTGCTTGAATTTATGAGGTGATACATATCATCGCATATGCCTTTCTGGAAATGCTGGTTTGGAATTTATCACCAGTCTGAAACAGTGTATGGGATTATCTGAAATGAAATGTCCTGCAACCCACTGCATAAATCATGCATTGGTCAGCAGCCTTTTTTTTTCTTTTTTTTCAATGTCAGTTCTGTCTGTTTGAGAGAATTTATTGTGGTAACATATGATGTGTTTTAAATACTAACCTGAAGCTGTCCTTCCCCTCCCTTTATTTTCTGCTTTCCCTCCCCTGCAAGCTTCCATAGTGACTGTCATACAGCTTGTCAACAATGTAGTTGACACTATAGAAAATGAAGGTATTTAATTTTTTTTCTTTCTTGTTATGCAACAATGCTTCCTGTTTTCATTGTGAAACATTCCAGCAGAACCTCACTAATCTGCAGTGACCAGCAAACTTGCGGCAGGGATTGGGTTTTGCAGATCAGCATGTTCACCAGCAAACATGAAAACACCAGAGGGATGTACCACAAAACATCTGTGGGTAATTGGAGGTGGTAGAAAGGGTGTCAAGGCCTTCGTCCTCTTCTGTTCAAGTCAATGTTTTTGCTTTCTTATTCCCATTGCCTTCAGAGAAAAGGATTAGGTTGACAATGGAGCCAAATCATTGAGATTATCCTGGCTGCAGAGACTGGTAAACAGAAGAAGATACAGGAAGGCTGTAAAGTATCCCAGGCTGCAGTAGAGCTGGGTTGTGCACTCCAGAGGGACCACATGGAGAGGAGCAAAGTGGTGGTAGGCAGGTGGCTGGTTTCTTCCAGGTAACACTGTCCAAAGAGAATATGGGTAGGCACAGGTCCATGGATGCCACGCAGCAAGGCAGCCTGCCTGCCACTGCCTTTCCCCTGGGGTTGATGTGCCCACTGAATATGGGTCCAAGGACCCAACACTCAGTTCTGCCACTGACCTCCTTGGTAACCTCAAGCACATCACGTTACAAGTGAACTGGTTTCCCTACCTGTAAAACAGTAATATCACTATTTTCTTCTTCCATCAAGCACTGAGGAAATGTGATGTATGATAGATAAACATTACTTTTATTTATTTGTACAACATTTACCTTATCTTTGGGAAAATGTCAACTCAACATCAACTCAAGTTATCCACAAGTCCAAAATTTCATCTGTCTAGCAAATTTAAGCCAGGTTTTGCAGACTTCAGCTAATCCAGTCTGCATAATGCTTAAAGATGATCAAGTAAATTATTTTTGTGAAAAGACTGATTTTTTTCTTGAGCCAGTGTCACGGTAATTTTGAAAAGCACTTTTATTCCTAGCTAGTGATGGCACTTGAGAATTTGTCTATAGTATATGTACTGATTTCCTGAAGTGTAAGAGTGCCATTCTTCTCGCTAGCAAATAAAATGAACTAGCCAAAGTTAATTCAAAAAGAAAGTCCGGCTTAAAAAATAAGAAAATAGCCTTGAAAAGAAACCACAGGCACTGAAAATGCCTTGCCTTCCTAAAGGAAAGCTTAAGCAAACACATTGGCTCCCAATCATGCTTTACAGGTCAGAAAAAGCCAGTCTGGCCGCAGTTTCAAGAGGCTGTCACTGAAAATGTATTTCCTACTTCCCAGTTCCTTATATGAGACTTACGAATCTTGCATGATCTGCAGTGGAGCTGGTGAAAGCAGTGAATAGTTAGCTGCGCAAGAGCTCCTGGTGCATGGTGGGCAGAATCGCTGCCGCGGAGCTGTGGGAGGATGGGGCTCCTTCCCGAGGGAGCTGCCGGGGGTTGTGCAGGTCAACAAATTAGTGAGGTTCTCCTGGATCCTGAAACCACACAGCTCGGAGGGACCTGACGCATCTCGGGTGCAATGTCATTACACTGACCAAAAGACATCAAAATCTGCTTCATAAAAAAGAGAGAAGCGAAGAAGGAGAAGAGTGGTTAGGGCCGGTTCAGACACTGCTGCTAAACCTACAGTAGCCCCAACCCTCCTCACCCCAGGCTAATGCAGAGCAGGTAGAAAGTTACTGTCTGGCTAATGAGCTAATGAAGAAATCACTATCACCACGTGCCATGTGGTGATAAGCAAGGGCAAGAGTGGTCTTAGGAGATGGAGGCCTGGGAAATAGTCTTCTCTGCCCTTGTCTGTGGCTGAGCCCCAGAGGTTAAGCACTGTAATGCCAGAAAGGTCTACTTATCTGGCCAGACCTCCTCCAGCAATGCAGTCAAGAGACCTTGCCCAGTGACTTCTTGCATGAAGCCCAATAACATGTGGCTGAACAAGAGCATCTCATCTAGAAAATGCTACAGCTTATTCCCCGCCCTTGTCTCACATAAAACCTCTTTCCTTGCTCTCTCCCCCACCCCTGCACCCTC
Source organism: Pandion haliaetus (assembly GCA_013401275.1). Classification (NCBI taxonomy): domain Eukaryota; kingdom Metazoa; phylum Chordata; class Aves; order Accipitriformes; family Pandionidae; genus Pandion; species Pandion haliaetus. Next base: position 127,989 of record VYZV01013920.1, on the reverse strand, counting down.
TCCATACTGGAATGCCTCCCTCCCCACCAGCTAGCATGGCAGTGCAGGTGGGAGGTGGGTATGGGGTTGTGGGGCATTGTAGCTGACAGCCCCATTAAATGGCTTTGTATTCTATTCTATTCAGGTTCTTATACCGTGCCCATCACCATGGTATCTGAGCCCAGGTGGGCCCAGATTTGTTTGAACCGGCCCTGAGAATGGTAGATTCTTATTTTTCTGTTTCAAAGTGAACAAGTGAGAGAGAAATGTACTGTGCAATTATAAACCATAGAAATGGTGGATAGCCCTTTTTTTGTATTAAGAATTCCAGCTCTAATGTAATTCCGTATCTGTTCAGTGAGGGTAAATAATTAAGATATGATAGAAAAGGAATATAATACACATGACATAATCATTTCTTTATGTATGTCTTCATTTGACTGGGCAAGCTTATCTTGTATGCTAAAATAAAGAACAATTAAAAATCCTATTAAAACGACACAGAGGCAGCTGTACTTTAGAAATATGCATGCAGAGTTTTGTATTTTCACGTAAAATAATGTGCTGGTAACAAGCTCCAAGTTACCAGTTTTTACTTTTCACTTTGTATCTGACAGTGTCTGTTATGGATCAAGGACAGAACTACAACAGAGGTGATTTTTTTCTGAGATGTTTTCTGCCTGTTGGACTGGGCTAGGGTGGGCAGGGCACTGATTTGATCTGGTTTTTTCTTGAACTGCTTCACGTGTCTTCTTTTGTTTGAATTCTGTTGGGTTCAACTGCTGCATGAGAATGGCCAGCCACCTTTTTTTTTCAGGATCCAGTTTTCAATCAATCAGATTATTTGCTTGCACACTTTCTTTCTTGAAACGAAGTCATTGGAGGTGGAATGGGAGACTAGATGTGATACCATAAGCATGCTAACTTCATTTATAGATTTTTTCAAGTAACTGTGAAAAACATTAATTCAGAGATTTTTGTCATTTTGATTTCTTGGACTCATAGTTTCTAACACAACCTAGTAGCATTCCAAAAGGCGAAATGCCTGAGAGTGGCCGTGTTTTGTTTCTTTACCTGTTTGCATTAGCGTCATAGTACAATTTTGTTCTCCTCCCCTGCCTTTGTGGTCAGAGCATGGCTGACCTGTGTCGATGGCCTGTGGCGCATGCTGTGATTTGAACGTGCTGTGAGGACTAAGAGGCGAGTGCATGCAGGACACTTCTCATTAGCAGCCCCATCCTAACGGAGTGCTGTGGTTCTCTTTCCTGCTGCAGCGTATCATTGGGATACCTCTGACTGGATGCCAAGTGCTCGCTTGTCTGACATTGAGGAAGTGCCCAATTTTGAGACGGCAGATGGAGGCTCGGCTCATCATGGCAGTACCAGAGAGCTGGAAACAGATTACTACCTTGGTGGCTACGACATTGACAGTGACTACCCTCCCCCTCATGAAGAGGAGTTTTTAAGCCAGGACCAGTTACCACCTCCTCTTCCAGAGGATTATCCGGACCAATATGAAACCCTCCCGCCCTCGCAGCCGGTCTCAATGGCAAGTACACTCAGCCCCGATTGCAGGCGACGGCCACACTTCCACCCTAGCCAATACCTCCCTCCTCATCAGTTTCCCAATGAGACGGACACCACAGGGTCTCAGACTGGGAATGAATTTAGTACTTTTGCTGATGGCCCAAGCCAGAACACAGAAAACATTACTGCAGGTAAGATGCCCTTATCCTTGCACAACTCTCTAGATGCCTCCTCCTCTGACGTCTCAGCCAGCTGCGGCTTTGATGACTCCGAAGTAGCCATGAGTGACTATGAAAGCGTGGAGGAACTCAACCTAGAAAATGTTCACATTCCATTTGTGGAGACTCAGCATCAGACACAAGTGTAAAGGAAGCTCCTTCTTCTTCTTCCTCCTCTTCTTCTTCTTTTTTTTCTTTTTTTTTGTCATTTGGTCAAATTAATAGTATAAATATTGAGAAGAAATTTTGCTGAAGGTGTATCTATATATTGGGCAAGGCAAAAATACACTATAACCCATTATTAACTTGTTCAGAAATGATACTGTATGTGCAGACACGAAGAAAGCAATTTTGCTAAGTATTATACATCACAAAATTGTTACAGACAATCTGGAGAGTATGTACCTTCTATTTATTACCAAGAGTAAAACTCAGCTTTTGAGGCAGGGGGAAACAATAATTGCTAAATAATTTCTTTCTCTCCCCCAAAGTTTGTTTTTTTTTTTTTTTTTTTTTATTGTATTATTAAAAGTGTTACAGTGTTATGGTGTCCCCACAGTATTAAGGAACTGGTATGGATCATTCCAAGATGTACTGTTGCATGAAATTTTATGTCAGCGAAAGAGTGAAAGCAATTGATCGCTGAGGCTGCTGTGTACAACACGTCAGATGGCTGAAAAAACAGCATTAACAAATTGACCTATCAAAGACAAGCAACCAGTCATTTGTCCATAAATATTTATCTATACTTTTGTTTGTTATATAGCATTTCATTCTACTTTGTGTGCATATAGAGCAACAACTATACAGCGTATATTTACTCCAAATTGGCCTGCTTTGATTGCCATTTTTTAAAACCTGATATCAGGTGCGCGTGCATAACTTCACCTGTGAGGACTTCTAGAAATGTCAAAGTTTGGCTCAGTAGTGTCCCAGTTCTGCCCCAGCTGCACAGCCTCCCTTGACTTCTGTATGCAATGTGAACATGTATCTGAAAACATTGGGAAACCTAACTATCTACAAAGCGCTGCTGATTTTTTTGAAATTCTTTGCTTGGGCAATCACCTCTTTAACAGCAGTCATCATGCTACAATTATTACAGTAAACTTAGTTGCAATTAAGTTGCATATAATGCTGCTGTAACCTCAAATCGTTACCTTAATGTCATTTGGCAAATGTCCATCCTTAGAGTTTACGGGATGAGTTCTCAGCTGCTGTAAACTGACTCAGTCGGTGGAACTGCACAGATGGGCTCCAGCCAAAGATCAGGCCTTAGATTTTCCGCTGGATATGTGATTTCATAGGATATGAGGACTTCCAAAGGTTGTTTGCAGACTTCAGAATATTGTTGTGGGATGAGGAAAACCATGGCATCCGTATGCTTTTATGCTTCTCTCAGCCTGGTTGGAGTAAATGGCCGTTCACACTGACTTGGCCTAAGCAGCTAAGTGCAATATGGAAATATGGGATTTTCAGTCAATGTATTAAAGCAGAATATACATACCTGTTGCTCAGTGCTATGAAAATGTTATTACCACTGCATTTTACAGCATCTGTATACTTTAAATAGTGAATGTGAGTCTGCAGTCTGCATTACTGCTGGGGTTTCATCCATTCCTTCCATGGCATAATTCAGTCATTTTGAAAAGCTATTGAGTACATAAATTGTTGTTATAGATGAACAGATTCATTAACAGGTTTCCTCTGCTGCTTTCCATGTCCTGTCTTTTGGTCAAACATCTTAACTGGATAGTTTCAGCAGTTGTATTCCAGGGCATGTTCTTGACTGACTTGAGTTTCACCCAAAATTAAATTGTGGGCCATTTCTTGACATACGGGAAGTGTCTACTCAGAAATTGCCCCCAATGCTAAGAAATTCTTAATAGAATGTAATTTAAATAATTGCAGCTTGTAACACTTTTAATAAAACAGGATTTCTAAAATTCTTGGAGTAGGTACAATATATTGCTGCTTCCCTCCAATAGTTCATATAGCTGTAAAAGATTGGTGTAGATATTTTCTTTGGGATCGTGCAGCAATTCTTCACTAGAAAATAGCTCATTATACAGGTACATGAATAAATTGAGTGAACTTCTAGAAAGAATGTACTGCACATACAAGTATTATCAAGTACTTGTCTGCAAATAGTTCCTGTCCGTCGAATTTATGAATGTCACTTTGTCTTCTCAAAGTAAACATGCTTCTGTAACAGTGATATATTCTGAATGTGCTCATGGTATGTTTCAACCCCTTTTCCCTGCTGCTATCCCTGTGTTTTCAAGAAGAAAAAAAAAATATGGAAACTTGTATTGTGATTGCAAGGAACTGAGGGATTTGCCAATAAGCCATGAAATGGTTTGGCAAGCCTAGAGGCACAGATAGAGGATGACTTGCGTTGTTCATGAAGTCTATGTTGCAGGAAAGCAGATGCAATTAGACTGATGTCTTTTCAAGAGTAGGAATATCTGAGTTTGAAAAACAAAGCTGCAAATTTAGCTGCACTTTTAAAGTTGGTATGACTTTCTGAGATTGTAATGCTCTCTTAGCATCGGGCTGCAGTTTACATGAGGTTTGCTCCTACTCAGTTTTGGTGTGAGACATTTTTATCCATTATGCAATTAGTTCTGTTCAAGCCCCCACCTAGTTATGAAGTGTATTTGTCATGTGTTTCCTGCAGTGAAAATTCTTGAGTAAGCCTGAGACAGTCGAAACCAAAACTTTACTGGGACGTATCAAAGGTGTCGCAAGGGAAAACATGATGGGAGCCTAGCAGTTGCCATACAAAAAA
>VYZV01013920.1:77544-123395 GCA_013401275.1 Pandion haliaetus | reverse complement strand
GTAGTGAGTTTTACTAGTAAAATATGCATAAATTCAATGTATAGTACTTTTTCTGTTTTGATGTTGTTGCCATTTCATTTCACTGAACACCTACTTATTAAAGTGCTGTTGGGAAGGTGCCAAGAATCATCCGTTCAACCTTCTCTGTCCCACTCATGATTTCTATACCTCAGTATCTCTTCCCCTCCAAATCAAATAGGCCTAATCCATCTGCAAACAGATGCCCCTCTGTGAATATTGGTACTTCTATGGCCTTTATGTTTTGTCCTGGCTCTTCTTGATAATGATAAGACCCAAATGCAGATCTCAAGGTAAAATACCTCTTCGGGAGAAAGATTTTCATATTAACATCTCTTTTGTTAATCCAAACCGTTTTATCTTCTTTTTAATTACTGCTTTACATAGACAAGCTGAAATCTTCTAACCTGGAAGTTAACAAAACATTCGTAACCTAATGTAAGAATTAGTGTTCATATTATTCCATCCAACAGAAATTTCTTTTTCTGCCATATGATGATTTTTATATCGCTGCTGCTGTCATTGCCAGGTCCCTGGTTCTGTCAGAGCTTCCCCTCACATCTCTGCTTATCCTGTGAGTCTGTATTTCAATTCACGTTCCTGTAGATGGCTCCACTACATGGTATTTTGTATTTTCTTTTGGAATCATCTGTAGGAGAGGTTTCATAGACTTAATACTTTTGAATATCAGTGGATTATAACTCTTAGGATCAAGACAGTCTTTGCTTTTTGTAAAGAAACAACAAAAGAAATAAGCAACTTGTTAAAATGCAAATACATGCTTGTATCAGAAATCACTGACTTTGCCAGGGGTGTCCAAAAGAGTCTGAGTAAAAGGGTTCTTTTTCTCTGCATTTTGGTCAGGTTGAGAAAGTCATGCACATTGACAGCCTTTTTGATAACTCTGGCAATTGCAAGAGCCTTAAAAGAACTGACAACATAATTTATGCTGCCAATACCACATGAAGTGGCCTTGTGCAAAAGGAAAAATTAGGCTTTCTTAAAAATGTTAATTATTTTGCCTTTGTATTACAAGCATCCTAAAAAAAAAAAAAAAGGCAAACATCCCCCCCCAAAAAAACATAGATACTGGCTATGATTGCTGTCCTGAGCCAGTATCTTATAGGAGGGCAAAGGACCAAAGGTGGCACCAAGGAGCTGCAGAATCACATCCCTCCCATGGGGCCAAATGGACAGCCCCACTAGAAGACCACTGTAAAGTTGCCTTCCTATAGGACCCTCCTGTAGGACCCAGCATATGAAGGCAACCAGGAGGATGTTGCAATGCAGAGATTCATTACAGAACTGTGATTTCCAGGCAATCCAGCTATTTTCCTAAGGCTCGGTGACATCATTGATCCTGACTTATTCCATGGGCTTCTTTAACCTATAGTTGCAGTAAAAGGCTGGAAGGAGTCAAAGGCTTCTCACTGCCACTGTTTTCCTGAAGTCAGAAAGTTGTGTGCTCCATCTTTCAAGCGGGCTCTCCCTCTCTGCACGTCCCACAGACAAGTTAAATTTTGGTTCTCGGATTTTTTTTCTGCCCTTCTCTAAATTCTCTAGTGTAATCTGAAGTAGTGCTAGCCTTGATGTATTGGTATCCGCTCCAGTCAGAAACTCAGAGTGGGTGCAGCAAAGTGAAAAAACACATGCCTCTGAAATGGTGATTAATGAGGATGCAGCAGCCTGTTGTCTCTGCTAGCCAGGCAGGTGGTAAACTTTGAGAATATGACATAAAAGATGTTGCTCTTTGCTCAATATAAATTCCATTATAAAGATAAATGTGGGCTGGACAAATGGTTAAGAACACAGCTTTACTCCTCATTGAGCTTCTGCTTGAAAAAGCTAAATGGATGCTATAGTGTATCCTTATAGCCGATAATAATTGCAGTCATGGAAGAGAGGGTTGAAGGTGCCCTGATCCAGTTCTGCCAAGCTTCATTTGAAAATGTAGCATCCTTAATAATGGAGAAAACCAGCTATTTAAAACCAATAGTGAAAGTACATCTGTGCTTTGTTGGTATTTTTTGGAGCTGTTCACTGAGTAATAATGGACATTTCATAGGTTTCCAACGAGAGAGCTACATCTTCAGGTTCGTTCTGTGATGGCTGACGATCATTTACCATGCAGTAAAACTGTGCTTTTTGCCTGTTTGCATCTCTATTCCTCTCAATACACCAAACTGTGGTTTGAGCCTTAGAAATTTAGGCTATTGCCCATTATCCATGGCTTTTAGCCTGTGATTCATGAACTTGACATTTAACATCTCCATTATCAGAAGGGCCATTCAGTTAGTAAATTAGCTGCATCATCCAAGGGATGGGCGGATGGGGAGGAAATGAAATTATATTCATTTCTTTATGTAATAATGAAAAGCAATAATTGCAAATATGTTGTATTACGCAAAGGCCATAAGTAATCTTTACCAGTGTTAAGAGTGCACTTGAACTGTATTATGGAAGGAGATTGGAGCCCTCAGAACTGTAGCATTCTTCTGTCATAGGAATACCTGAATCGCCATTATTTAACAATGCAATGAGTCCATACTGCCGCTTTTCAGGAGGTGACAAAGATGTTTAGGAGTGAAAGCAGTTCTCTTTAAAGCACTGTATCAGAAAAGATTGTCTTGTAAATTTTACCTGTCGCAAGCAGGCTGGTTTGTAAAAGATGTATGTTTTGGTGTTTAAAAAGAAGTTTATAAAATAATGTATATAATGGTTTCAAATTACCAGGCTTTTGTAGATATTTGATGCCAATCAGGTCGCTTTAATTTTGTTTGTTTGTTTGTTTGATATAATTCTAAAGAGTCATCAAAGTTGGTTTAAACTTTTAAGGTAACAGCAAAAAAAAAAAAAAAGTTTTAGAATTGAAAACTTTTTAATCATTTCAAAATGTACTGTAACTTTCCTTTGGGTTCAGCTCTTTTTGTTTAACTTTTTTCTGGTTTTAAGAAGATGTTTTTTATTGACTTTTTTTAAATGAATGTGTTTTGCACAAAAAACTAGAGATATGATTTTTATGCCATTTCAAGTAGGTATTAAGAGATGTTATTTCTCCAATGACAACAAATTCAACCTTATGCAAAAGGGAAGGTTTATCACATTGAGTGGGTATAGTCCTTCAACCGAAAATTAATTGTTCCTTCATAATTGCTGTTGGCAGTATTGTCTTGTGTTCTTTTGCTATAAAAACAAAACAACAACAAAAAAAGTGTACAGGTTTGTAACTGCCAAAATTTGCTAAAGTTGATGGTTAAAACAAGTTTTCCAAGTAAACAAAAAGAAAAGCCCAGCTGTGTTGACTATTTCTTGATTTTTCTCCTGCTTTCAAAGGAGGGAACAAGATAAGACACATCAGTTCTGCAAGGAATGTAGTGTTTCATTGACTCTCTGTGTACAGGATTGCAGAAAATGCTACTTTTTTGGACTCTTCAAATTAATTTCATTATTACATGGCAATTCCTCCATAGGGGCCCCTACTCACACTGCAGAGCTCTCCTGCCAAGAGTTGCCTAGCTGGTGTGTGTACTCTAAGGCAGTTGCCTAATTAAATCCACATCCTCAAGTGATGCAAAAGGCATCATTGCATCACATAGCCATCTAAACAGTGAGCTCCATCGACTGAGACAATTTCAGGGGACAATCCGGATGTCCTGGATTAGCTGCTTAGCAGGCACGCAAGGGACAGGTGTGTAAAGCAGCAGCCTGCTCCACAGTGCAGCTGGACAGTCCAGCATCGTGGCACTGGCAGCTGGGACCAGCTGGGACAAATTCAAGTGGGAATTCTCAGGTGTGTCAGCACTGCCCCAGAAAAGAGCTGTCATTGTGCTAGGCACGATACTGTCTGCTCAGGGCGTTGCATTCAGGGATACCCCATCTACTTCTCCTTCATCACAGATGTTCAACTCCACAGCCCAAGCTGCCCCAGACTGAAGCATGGCTAGCCCAGCTGCAGTGTAGGAAGAAGGGGAGATGTTGCTTCCAGAGCTCTTTGAACACCCTGCCATGACACAGCCAGGAGCACGCCTCATGCTGCTGGGGAGTAGGGATGCTGCCTGCAGCGTGGTACCCCATTAAAACATGTAGGACTCAGAGCAGTGTTTCAACCAAGCCTGTCAGCCACTGCACAAATACCCTTTCTCAGCATTCTTGAAACAGAAGTTTAAGCTATGGAAAGGCAAAATATCAAGTCAACATTAGAAGTCTCTCTTCCCTCAAGAATACCTTTTTGTCCTAGAATGGACAAGTCCCTTACTTTAGCCAGTTTCCTATTTAATTTTCTATTTCTACATTCCCTGCTTGTAGAGGAGCTCCTCTTCCTTTCCACCTTTCCCAACAGATTTTGACACAATCTCAGGGAAATATTTATGGCAGCAGAAGTAGCATGACAGTTCACTGAGGCTCACTGTTACAGTGAGATGGAGCAGAGCATTTTTACGAGGAAGTAAGACTAGTTCTGAGAACATTCAAGACTAAATGACGTAAAATTCTTGCCTCTGTTTAATGTCCAAAGCTAGACATAGGGAATGACATCAGTATTTCTTTTAGGATGAAAAGATGAGACTCGAGATGGCAAACAGGTCAAAACACATGTAAGTGTCTTGTCAAAATGAAACCACCACCACTGGTTGTTCCCTTAACTTGGGCCAAAAATAAGCTATTTCTTCCTTCCATGTGGTATAGTAACAGGTTGTGTAAACTTGCAGCGTATCCAGTTCAACATGGTGGAAACCACCTCCCCCCCATTAACACTGCAGTGCTGTCTGTGCATAGTCAAAACAGCAGCAGAAGCCATTGTGGTCTAAAACTGAAGAGGTAACATCAAATGCGAAAAAATGAAAAGGAGCAGACACTAAAACAACAGCTCTAGTGCTTTTAGTGGACCTGGAGTTTTTCACACAGAAGCTTTTCCTTTATTTCCACAGAAACATCTGTAATGCAAAACAACACGAAAATCAGTGTTAGGTTGCTGGCTGTGACATTTCCAGCCTTTCAGCAAAACTTGGAGGGCTCCTACAGTATCCTAGGGATCAGTCAGATGGATGTGAAAAGAAGGAGACAGTCCTTCCTATCTGCAAATTTACTAAGCATCTCCATTTTCAGACCAAAGAAAGACCTTTCCCTGCTGGTAACACCTTTCCTGCTTCCACTTTTCATCCTGCCTGCCCCCACTCTTATCGTGCAATGGGGGAAAAAAAATCAGTACAATGACTGTGACTTTCTCTCAAGTTCAAAGAAAGCAATTTAGAAACCCCCTACCTCTTCTCAGCCAGCAGTCATACATCGTAAGGAAGAAAGCCTTTTCCAGAAGGCACATTGGCTTGCTGAGGGAAAGGCTCCTGGCCGTGGAGAGAAACATGCATGTTTTTTGTAGGAGAGGAGGTGAGGAAAAAGTAACAGCAGGTGGATGTCGAGTTCTTTCTCTCTTAGTTTACCTCATTCAGATTAAGTTCTCCCCAGCAACAATAAGGGTCTTCCTATACATGTATTTAGCTCATATCCCCAGTTGAACTTGCTTTTTGAGGCTTCCAGAGACTATTTAAATTTCTTCCTTCCAGCACATGAAACTCTCATGCCCCTGGTTCTGGGGTGGAGGAGAGGTCATCTAGCAGGGCTCCTTATAGGACTCAATGAGCCAGACACATGAAGGTATGGTGACCAGCCCTTGCAGGGAAAATCCTACAGTGTCCCTAACGCCACTACCATGTTGCTTATAGGTGAGGTATGGCCAGGGATGATCAAATGGAAGCCAGTCAGGCCTGTAAATTAAGTCCACTGCCAGTTTGATACAACTTTTAGCTTCCAGCATCTTTGGAATAACTTTCGACAGCACACCTAGCCTTTAGCTCCCACTAAAGCCAATGGACAGCACAAGTACCTGACACGGGAGCTGTACTTTAAAAGCTAGGAGTAAATCCACCAGCTACTCTGAAGCTATTGCCTGATGAAGAAAGAAGGTACAAAGACCCAGCTGCACAGAAACTAATTCCAGCTGTCCTACATGGCTAGCTCTTGGCTTGCTCAGACACATGAATTGCTCTCAAGGGAAAAATGCTGCTGTAAACTGGCCAAGCAGAGAAAGCAGCTGCCTACTGCAACCTACTGAGCAGTTATGTGGGAGTGTTTGCAAGGTCATTTATATGGCAAATAAAAAAGAGAAACTGTGAAGAGAAACATTTTTTTTTCAAGTCACTTTAAGGGATTTATTTTATTTAAACAGGAAATTGAATGCATTAATTACTGCTAAGACAATGTTATAAGGTGATCATATCTTTACAAAACAATGTGTGAGGATTCAAGCAGCACAAGTAATTCAGCCTTAATACACATAAAAGGTGGTGTGCTCATTTTAAGTCCATTAGGTCACTCCTGTTGTCTTCAGTAACTTCACGGGCTCTCCCTGAGGCTGTGATGTTTGTAATCCAGCAGCTGGGGCATTACCTCTGCCTAAAGAGAAGCGGGAGGGATTTCTTCTGGAAACTGTTAGGGAAACTTAAATATGCTACTTAAAGTTAGGTGTGAATTGACAGGTTGTAAGGAGACCAAGTTCCTGTCATTCTCCATCCCACCTAGAGCAAAGCAGGATTAACAGTTTCTGTGCACCTTGTGGTCAAAGATTAATACCTGGAGTACTGGGGCTGCTGCCTGCAGGGCTTCCAGTGCAAAACCGTGTGCCTTGTGTTTCCTTCCCAGCAAAGACAGAAATACAGTCATGGGGCAGGATTCCTGTCATCTACCCTCAGTTATCTACAGTGGCAGTGCATCCTTTTAAGCCAGTCATCCTTGGCTTCTTTATATTCAGTGAAGGGATCTAGGATGCAAAGTCATCTAACCTGTTGTTAATATCTGCTTTAGAAGGACACCAGCTGAAGAGATTATTTGTCTTCTGTGACTATTAGGGATTGCAGATGATAATCTCAGCCATGAACTTCTGTTTTTGATCCTGTGGAATCCACTTCCAGTGCATAATTTGCTATTGGGAATTGTTGTTTCATGTAATTGCTTTAAGTATATTTACTCCAAGGGCAAGAGCTTAGCAAACTGGAGAGAGGTCAGAAGAGAGCCATTAAGAGGGTCAGGGGCTGGAATATATGACATATGGGAAGAATTTAAGGCACCCAACTTACTTTGCTCTATGATTCTATCTATTTCTGTGCTTCTGTGCTTTCTGTCCTAAGAAATAAAATATGTTTTCTATTCTACTGAAATTCCTCCATTGACATGTATAAATATTATTTCCCTTTCATGAGTTACTGTAAACATATATCTTATTTAGTAGGTCCTCAGGAAAAATTACCTTGTATTATCTCTGCTTACTGTTCCATTTTCATAGTACTAATTAATGCAAATCTCAAAACCACGTTACTCTATGAAAATAAGTTACTCCTAAAGCAAGAAGACAATGATCTGATTAAGGCCTGTTTTCCATTTTGAAGTTTTGCCAACAGGTGCTGTTTTGAATGCATCCACACATAGCCAGAAGGAACCAGCACTACTCAAGCTGTACATCAGTGGAGCTGGTGCGTGAGGCAGGGAGACCTGTTCAGCACTCAGGGTTAGTCAGGTTGACCAGAAACCCACTTTTTCCTCCCTCCCTCTCTTAAAAACCTGGAAGTGTTCAGGAATGTTGCTTTCTCCACTGGCCTACAGTTGTGAATCAAGTAGTATGGGTTCCTGGACAGACATTCACTAGACAAAGCTCATGTTTCCAGAGCAGGAAAAGAGCTGGATTTCCTCCACCTGTGAGTAAAGGGTCTACACAAACCTAAACTAGTGTAACTGCAAGAAGTGGAATGTTTATATACTCACATAGTTGATGCTACTATTCAGATAAGAAGCAATGGAGATCGTGGATCAAGAGGTCTAAGTCAGCATACTAGATCCCTAGCTGGGAAGAGTCTAGGTCAAAGAACAGAAAGTCTAGAGGCAGCCGAGAAAGCGTACCTTTTTTACATGAAAATCTACTGGCCATACTCTTATAATTTCCATAATCAACTCCTATTAGCTAAAATGGGTGACTTCTGGTATGACAAGAGGAAGTGAGCTTACCCTGCCCTCCCAGAGATGCTGAGATGCAGGATTCCTTCAGAACACAGCAGAGCCAGAGCCAGAGGTACCAGGAGGACAGCAGTGCTGCAAGACTGCAGGAAAATACAACACTGTAATACTGCTAAGTGCCAGGCCTTTTCTGTGCTATATGGCCCTCTCATTTTGGAAAATGGCATCATTTTTTTCTTAGGCTAGAGGTAAGGCTGGTTTAATTCTTTTGATTATTATTATTCAGTGATAATTTGGAGTCATTTAATGAAAAAGTGACTTGTGAGTAATAGCAAACTGAATTAAGTACAGGAGAACATAATCATTCAACTTTAAAAGTACCTGAAAGCCTGGTCAACTGGTGTTGGATACTGCAGTTTGGTCACCCTCTTCAAAGAAAGATTCACCACTGCACTTCAGCCTCTGTCCCCCTGTCAGATTATTCCCTTGGGCTGCTAGGTGTGGGGGCAGCACTTCCCAAATGAACATGGAGACCTGCATTGCTCCAGCTGGTGATCTAAAGAGATTGTCATATTCAAAGTAGTCTCTGCTTAAGGAATTTAATTTAATTTCATTCATTGCTAGGTAACAGCAACTTTTGATTATTGATTCAGGTAACAAGGCAAAAAAGAAGAGAAAAACATAGCCAATGAAAAATAACCTAGGGAAACATCCCTTTCACAAGCTGCATTTCCTCAGGGGTGTCCGTACCCCAGCATGGGTCACTCACAGCTGCAGTCCCCTCAGAGGTACCGTCTCTGGCATGGGGCACCTCTTTCCAAGAGCATCTCCAGCCATGTCTTCAACAACATCTCCTTCCACATGTTTCCTCATGTGTCTTAACCCTTGCAGCTGATGTTTTTCCTTAAATATGTTTGAGCTTGAGGCTTTGGCACCTGATTAGTTGTTTGCATCATCTTCAGAGCTGAGTGGAACCAACTGTGACCAGCACAGGGCAGTCCCTGACCTCCTTCCACACAGATCACCCCTGAACCTCCGTGCCGCTGAAACTCTGCAATTTATGCTCAACAAAGTGCCCTCATTTCATTGCCTACTCTCTTGCTCCCCTCCATGCAGACACTGTCTTAGCCACAGTGCCAATCCTTAGCAGCTCCTCTTGCCCCTTCCCCTGAGATCCTTGTAATTTCTTCTTTTTACCATGATAAGAAAGCTTCTCATTATCTATTGCAACAATTGCCATATATTGTCTTAAATGCCTGGTTAAGAGCCAGGCCAGGCTAGCAGTGAGTCACTTGCCACAGCTTTTACTACCCTAAAGAGTGCTGTGCTGCTTCTGAGCAAAGTTTTTGAGATCACACCAGTCTGGCAAGTAACCTGGCACCTCTGGTACCAACAGCTCTTTCCTTCAGGCTGAGCTTAGCAAAACTCTGCCTGAGCTTCTGTGGTTGGTTTCATTAGGTTGTGCTAGGCTCTGATAACCCCAAGACACACTGTCCCTTTTCTGCCTAGTAAATCCTTAAAGGAAATTAGGTTTTTGTTGTCCTCTCTGCCACCACTGTAAGTATCTCTTCCTTGAAAAATACAACCTCTATAACTACCTAGGTTTCTTCCAGCCCAGAAGATGTTGTATAAAACTATTATTAGCCTTACTGTTGAGAAGATATTAGAATGAAATGGCAGGATACATAGTCCTTTATAGACTATAGACCTGTGCAGTGTTACTGAGTCCAATTATCATTACACTGTATGTTTCAACATAAAGGAAGAAAAGTAAATGGCCTTTGACTATTTTGTCCTTAAGGGTTGGGTGGTTCAATCTCTGTCTAACGTAATTGACTATTGACCAGATCACCACTAACTATAATTGGAGTTTAGACACCTGGCTGTCCCACAGACACCTACATTTAAATACGATTATGGTGGGATTCATCCTACATTTAAATACGATTATGGTGGGATTCATTTACTTACATATAGCACTCTAGTGTCATTTCAGATGACAGTTATCCCACCTAGTCTCTGGTCTGGATGGACAGACCTGACACAGGACCGTAGATCCCGTGCCAAATTTGGCGGCCTCACGCCTATGTCTTTGACTTAGAAGACTGCATGTTCAGTTGTCTGTATTTGGGCAACTGATTCAGCCCCAACTCCTCAAAAAAGCTTATATTTCCCACATTCCTCCTATTCCTTTCCTGCTTGAAGGGGAATTGAATGATAGTCACTGTTTAAATGGCAGTGCTGCTGGGATGCATTTGCAGGTGCATGGTAATCAAGAAGACCACAGTCATCTCTTCCTTCTTCTCTGCAGTTTCCATAATTCACATTAACTCATCCAACCATAAATCAGTGACCATGGCCATGTCCATCCAGTTCCTTGGCTAAGCTCCAAACCCTCCAGCATGCAGACTCTGACATTCCCTGCTCTGTGTGCTCATGTTCCTCCTTCATATGATACATTTTAAAGATATGGCCACTACATATTAGTCTACTGTAAAGTTCAGTGAGTATATGGCAACTAATGTGTGCAAAGCTGGAACTCAACTTGATTGAGGTCTCAACTAAAAGCCATGGAAAGGCAGATATGCCCAGCATTTAGGGCTGAATGAGACTGCAGAGGCTCACATAACTGGGTGAAAAAAATACTAGCACTTTAAGAAGAAAGGAAGTTACAGAAGTTCTTCTTAAATAGCTTAAAACATCACACTGGTAAAGGAAAAAACTGTGGGTCGACATCCAGTAGACACATTTCCAGAAGGGCATAGAAAGGCTCTCTTCTTGGCCCAATCTCCTTCCCAAAAATTATCTGGAAATGTATAAAGACTTTGCTTGTATAAATAATAGATGGTACAGTGACACAGAGCCATTGTGTGAATGGTAAATAATTATGGAAGCTGGTTGATTATACAAAGCAGGATGGAGCATAGAGCAAACCAGGACCATTTGAGAAGAATTATTTTTCTTTCAATACAAGCAAAGTAATTTATCTCAGAAAAGTGAACATAGATCTCTTCTACGAGTAGGAGGAATTGCGTGTTGGTATTGTGTCTCAGTAAACTGAACTTAGAAATAGTGAGCTTTCAATAAGCACTTTTAAGTATGATGGTAGGAGCTTGACCTATGGCTGAGAAGAAAGCTTTGGCTGCATAAGACTGGAAATACAAAATGGGAGTACGTAGATGATATTTCCAGCTTTACTAAGACTCATTCAAGTCCTTACAGTTCAAAAAGGGATGTTGAGAAGCTGCAAAGCATTCAGAGAAGCTGGAAGACTGATTTAAGAGTTGGGATCCAAACTATACAGTGAAAAAAAACAATTTGGGGCTCTCTATTTAGTAATCAAAATAGCATTAAAAATTACTAGAGAAAACAAAATTTTGTCTATTTCAGACTAGATCTGTAGTGATGTAGGGAATTAACCTCTAGAAATTACTTGCTTAGAGCTTGGATTGAGTGTCCATCACTGGACATCTTTAGATCACTCTGATCTTAAATCTGTCTGTTCTTAAGCAAGTCTCCATCCATCTCTCTAAAAGATAAGCTGTGGTTCAGGTAAAAGTTACATGACTGACAGTACACCCAGGAAAGTTGTTTGGTCTGTGGTAAACAGAAAACCAGCCAATGTGGTCAAAATTGATCCCTTCTACTATTAAAAAATTATTCATTCACATAGAGAGGAAATGAAAAGTCTGTGAGATACAAAATTCACTTTGGTGCTAAGCAGACCCTTGCTGGAGAAACCCCCCAGACTGTGTCTGCCTTGTGAACACCACTGCAGCACTCCTGCCCTGCTTGGCCAAGGTGTGCAGCTGGGCGTGAGAGCTGCGACAATGCCGAACTTTGCTAGTAACCATTGAAGGAGAGGGGGGTGATTTACAAGCACTAATTCATCACTTGCAGTATTTTTTTCTTATTTCACCATTCTCTTTTTTTTCTTTCTTAAATTGTATTTTTAATCCAGGGGCGTTTCATCATACTGATTGCAATATTGAAAGCATAAGACTTCAACAATATTACTCCAAAACACTTTCTGAGGGCATTTAGCATTTGCAAAGGAATTACTCATCGTGCACTCTGTAGGAAGAAAGAAATTCTGCTCCAAATTGCCAAAGGAGGTGTTTTTTCTTTTTCTTTTTTTTTCCTCTCTCTTGTTTGCTCAGGTTTCTTGAGCCAGAGATGTTTTTGACATTAGATCACTCTTTTGACGTGGTTTCTTCGCAGGAGACTAATTTTAGGGGGCAATGGAATTTATCATGTGAAGGAGAATTACTCATAGCTTACAGGAACAAAGCAAAAGAGAAAAACTTCGAATTGTCAAAAGCACTCACTGGAAGCTCTGAGTTGGAATGTTTTAGATAAGGAAAAGGGCTCTGGCATGTTCCCATACACAGATAAATGAGGCAGGATAACGGCTACACTCTCAGCAGCACAGAAGACAACAGTGCAGGGGCTTTCAGCTAGGTCCTCAAATTAGAATATGTGTCAGAGTGATATGACAATGACATCTTGAGATTTTTCATAGGCAAAACTGTTGTGTCGGTTGTTCCTGCTGCATCCCACAAAACTGTTGTAATAACTGCTGTGTAAGTGCTCACAGACACTGCCACAGTCTAACGGACCTCAATAGCAGAAGCCAGTTACTGAATTTTGCATAGGGCTGAATCAAGTTCAGTACATATGTTTCACTGAATTTCAGGCTTATGGCCTCTTGAGAAACTCAGTGTCAATATGGGTTTTCAGGATTTGGAAGAAGATCAGCTACCCATTTAGCATGTATGTGTTCATAATCACTCGAAGTCTTGCAGATAAACAACACAGTTACCTATCCTGGTTCCATGAAGGTCCTGGGAAACTTAACAAAATCCAAGCTGTGTATTTTAAATTATGACTTTATAATTGACTGTAACCAAGTCAGGACGCCTTAACAAATTACCGTATCTCAGCTGACCTTTTAACTGTCTTCCAGCATGTTGTCAACACCCCTTTCCAGTTGTGAAGTAATGCACAATAATCTAAAACTCTTACGAAAGTGTAGTCAAGTACCTAGTATGTGATAGGCAACACTGAAATAATATACATTGACTTTCTCATCTCAAACTTACCCAGTCCAAACAATGTCTCCCATGAAATGCTGTTCTGTTGGTTAGCTGCCTCAGTGGCAATCAAAAGCATCCTTGATTTAGGGTCCTTCTGAATTCTTCCCCCATCATAGAATTATCTCAAAGGCCAAACATGGAGAAACTGTACTCCTACACTTTCTTTTCTTATTTGCCAGGAAAGATGCAAATCATTAAACTGCCATATTTTCCTGCCCTCCTACCTGAAGCACTGAGCAACCTGACAGGCAAACAGCAAGCATCCACCAGCCAGGGAAGCAGCAAGGCAGACTCTGTCAGTTCTGTCCAGCACTAAGACTTCTCCGTGCTTACTTGGGTCTTTTTGTTGCTGCTGTCTCAATATTCTTGTTTCTTTTTTCCCCAAAAGGCTGGAATTTGCATCAGGCCCTACTTGAATTGTCGTCCTCTTTCTAACTTTTGCTTTCCTGTCCAGATGAACAAGCAGACAAATATATAAACAAAGAAGTAGGATGAGGTGAAGGAAAAGAATAGCCCAGGGAAACCACACTGAGGCTGTTTATGAAAAGGCAGCTTTAAGTAAAACAAGATTCAAGGAGGAAACAATAGTAGAGTTGAAGGAGCTGTTTTCTCTGCAGTATTTTGGCTGGTTGGAGATTCTGGCCATGACCTGGGTGACTCTTAGCAGTGGGGGCTGCTATGTACGAACCAGGGTAGTGATGCTGGCATTGATGTGGGCCCAATGCACAAATGCAAGGTGGCTCACCAGCCAACTGCCTGTATATGCCCTTTCCTTCACATCCTGACACCTGGTTCCCTCCCACATGCCCTCCGTCTGTGCAGCTATACCCCTAACAAACAACCTCTGCACCACCACCTATTGCTATGTCGCTTCTGTTGCTCACAGCAAGGGGGTTCTTGTCTTCAGACTGGGCTCATGGTGTCAATTACAGCATGGCTTTCTGTCAGGGCAGGATCCAAGGGCACCTGCTTTTGTCCTACAAACCATTTCCAAAGCTAAGCTACTTTGATCGCCTAGGTAGAAAGGAACAAATTGCCTGGAAGCCACTGCTCTGAACATGATAAGATGGTGCTGTCAGGAGCCAGCATGCCTGTGGTGGCTGTGATAAGCGGAGGCATTCCTCCTCCCTGTGCTCTTTCTGCCTGAGGAGATTGCGTGGTTTGTTATTCCAGACGTATATGTTGCATCACTTCCTAAAGCACAGGATGGCAATGCCTCTGTTCTATGAATGTAGCGTAAGCAAAAGCTGGATAACCCTGCAGTGAGGCTGATTATGAAACTGCCGCTAGACATACAGGTTCTTTTCATCTTTTGCCCTCTCCCAATTGCTGACTGTAACATAAAAACTTTACTCCTCAAAGAAGTTAGTTTAGGTTTTTTAACTTTCTCTGAAAGCAGATTAGAGTGGCTAAGACACTCTCCTGTGCCCACAGAAACTACCCTGAACCGAAGTGCAACGTGAGCAATAAATAAGCGGCATTTGAAAATGTAACTTGTGAATCAGGCTAGAATGTAATTGCATATCACATCGGAGAAGAGAAGCGTGGTAGAAATGTTTGTGCATGGCCACAACAGAAATGCAGGAAATTGGCTGCCAGACTAACATGGACTTCATAGCCGTATTGGTAGTGATTTCCTAAAAACCTATGAACATTTTGTCTACTTGGGCTTTGGATTTTCACTCAGTTAAAATGAACAATTTGTGAGATCCCTTATTACTGATAATTTTCCTCATTTCCCTCTTTGGATTTCCNGGGGGAATATATATATATATATTTATGTGAAACAGCAAATATAATGTAATCTTTAATGCAAGGAGGAATTTCTGATAAGTAGCCAAATACTGATGCTGATCACAAAGAAAGCTTCATTTATTATCTTGACCTGTCATTTTGGTGCTCTTAACATCTTTAATCATCATCAAGCAAGAACAAGAATCCAAAATAACTGAACAGCTGCGTGGTTCTGTTTTTCTTGGTATGGAAAGGAAATCTTTGCTTTTACTCTAACTCCCTGGATAAATACTTTCTTTCATTGGTTTTATTTCATTCTAATCCTCCTGGTGTATATGTGAAAGCAATTGTGTGTATAAATACACAGAGCAGCTGTAGCCATATTGGATAATAGTCCTGTAATTACTTCTCTGATTTAAAGCCTAATAGTTTATTCCACAACTGTTGTGGTGCATTTTTATTAATATTGCAATAATTTTGCTGCCCTTTTGCTAAGTTACGAACCATTGTCTCCCAAAATAAATGGAGTACTTACAGTATAAGGGATAATTAGAATTTAGCTCAGTATGGAAATACTTAACTCTCAGTGAACCAAATCAATCTATTTACAACAGGAATTTAGGAACTGGGTTATGCTAAAAGTCTGTGGCTAAGCTGGGGACAGATTCCAGTGCTGACAAATGTATTTCTATTCACCATGCTACCCTCAAAATAAAAAAAACAAGTTTTGAGTTTTTTCATTCCACTTGCAAAAAAAAATAGCTTATTGTTTTAAAATTAAATACACTAGGGGAAAAAAAAGTCTGAAGTAGTGGAGTAAGACTTGAATCCATTTAGGGACTGTATTGCCTGGGGTTTTGCCTATGTGTGTAAGACTGTAGGAAAGGCCATAATAGCTCAGGCAAAAGGTCCATCTGGACTCAGAAGCTGTGTGAGGAACTTGGAACACCTATGGAAACCCCAGTGCATGGATGCCTGCTCCACTTCTGAAGTCCACACAAGGCGTAATACACAGCAATGTCTGGCTGCTGTGGCCAGACCATAGGTATCTCCAGAAAGACATAACCTGTGTCCAGCATCTGCAAAAGAGCAATAGTTCTTGGGGGCAGGGGGGCACGTTGGGGGGGAGAAAAGAAACCCTCAGTGGCAATAAATGGGTGCCCAGGGAAGGGCAACAACAGGATGAGCATGTATGACACTTCCCAATAGTAGTCTTGGCCTTCAACTATGTTCATCTCAGGAGATGGCCTTAGCTGGATGTGTTTGTGCATTTGGTGACCCTCAATGAGGTTATAGCTATTTCCCTGTATTATCAGTACAGAGGCAACACTGGTATACGAATACTGGTGTCACTTTGTGTTGTCTCTGATGCATGTGGTCATCCATTTTATCCTCCTGGGTTAAATTCTTCCATCACAGAAACATTCGAACACTGAAAATTTGGAAGGCCTTAGCTTTTGCTTCTCGGCATAATATAAACAAAATACTAAGAGGAACATGGATTAAAACTGAAGTTCCTTTGTGCCGCTTTATTGAAAGCCTGCAAACTGAATCATGGGGTAAAACTACTCATTTAATTGGGGCTTTAAAACAACTTAGGTTTCTTGAAGTGATTTCTCATGGCCCCAGTCATAAATGACATTTTACTTCCTGTAAAGGTAAACACATTTACGGGTGGGCCAGGATTGTCCAACTGTGAATTGATATCTGAATTTCCTAGAATTTTCCCAAGAGTTCTAACAGTTACATGTTTGCTACACTTCTAACTAATAAGCTTATTGCTTTAGTTAATAACAATACCAGCAGAATGGAAGGCAGCGACTGTGATGCTAAATTTTGTAGATAGCTCCAGGTAACTACAGACCAGTAAGACTGACCAGTGCAGTAAGCAAATAACTGGAAACGATGATGGAAAATAGAATTAGAGGAGATTTAGCACAGATTTGTTTGATAGCAGTAATCTCTGACAAATCTACTTCAGTTCTTTGGAGAAGTCAATGAGTGTGCCTCCCTAGGCTTTAAAAAGCTTTCAGTATGGTCCTGCAAGAAAAAAAATCACCAAAGAAATTAAGCTGATGTGCCAAACCAGAGATCTCTCTGGGCAAAAACCTGGTTAAAACATCAGAAATAAAAGTTGAGAAGTTGTGTTTTAATATCACAAAGGGTTACAAAAAAAATTTCAGAAGGATCTGTACTAGAATCTGGACAGTTAGACATATTCATAAATTATTCACAAAAATTATGCACCAAAGTGTGCAAATAATATAAAATTATTCAGGCTAGTAAAAATTAAAGCTGACTGCAAGCAGTTCAGAAGGTTATCACAATTCCAGGTAACTGCATGATAAAATGTCAGATTAAATTTTATGTTGATAAATGCCAGGTACTGCACGTTACAAAAAATAGCTCTAACTATTTGTGTAGTGGGCTCTAGTGATGTATTTTTATTCAGAAAAGAAATCTAGGAGTCATTGTGAACAGTCATTGTGAAAATGAGGTTTCCTCTGAAAATATCAACTTAGTGCTTGGAAGTTGTTAAAAAACAATTATTATTAGGAATTATTAGGAAAGCAATTGAAAATACAGGTAAAACTATACTTCTGTCTAAATCTGTAAAGCACCCTTATCTTCAATTCTGTGTATTTTTCTGGTCTTCCATCTTGCATAGGACATAGCTGAAC
Source organism: Pandion haliaetus (assembly GCA_013401275.1). NCBI lineage: Eukaryota > Metazoa > Chordata > Aves > Accipitriformes > Pandionidae > Pandion > Pandion haliaetus. The sequence goes on along the minus strand of VYZV01013920.1, from coordinate 105,868 downwards.
TGCAAGAAGGCGTAGAAAAGGACAGCAATAGACAGCAATAGAGGTATTCTACCATACAGGAAGATAATGTATATTAAGATATTTCATGTTAGAAAGAAATAGCACGATGTTTTATGATAAAGACCTATAAACACTTGAAACATTGAACATTTGTACAGAGAACATGCCTAAGAAACAATCATTCACTGCTATTCCTAATACAGAATTAGAGGGAGCCAATGAAATTGTTAAGCAATGATTTTTAAACAAATTGAATGCAGTAATTTTTTTACATATAGTTAACTTGTGAAACTTTTTGCTTAAATAGTTATGGAGTCCAAAACATAAATGGAGCTTAAAATAGGAACAGAATCATATTAAGTTTAAAAAGCAAATGTTTCATAGATCCCTTGATGGCTATTAAATGAAATTGTTTGAATGAAAACTGGTTCAGATATTTCCTAGCAGACTTCCCCAGCCCTCTCCAGTAGTAAGGACCACTACGATATCCTTTTTCTTATATTCTTTCTCTAAGCATCCTGTACTAGTCAGCATCGTAGACAGAACATGTGGGTTGTTACTGTCATCCTGTGTTCTTGCATTCATAATTTAATACGCTATGGAACACAAAACCCAGTGCTCCCTTATAATGTGAGTTGGCAGTATTAACTTAATTTGTATCAATTTCTCTTCAAGAAGTACCTGCTTTTTGGTTTAGCTAAGTGATATGACTTCAGGTAGCCTTCTGTCAGATGACATTTGTCTTGCACAAGATCAATTACATTACCACAGTTGAAATCACAACTCTATTTTTTTAGCCATGCTTTTTAAATTTGTAGCAGATATGCTCAGTGTTCAACTAAGTGTTTCAAGATTTTGAATAACTGTCTTGCTGATCAGGTCTGATCTGAATATTAGCCACTGCAAAACTGACTGTATTGACATTCATTTACATTAATTTCCATTGCTGACTTCATCTGCCATCAAGTTCTTAGGAAAGGTTCATCTGAAGTTCAGATGTTCTGTACAGTTCCTGTGTTCGACTGACCTGAGTGACATGCTCCCAGACTAAATTATAGGTTTCACTGATTGGATGGATTCAAGTACAGCTGTCAGAGCTGCCAGAGCTCCTGAAACATCAGATCATTAAGGAGTTTTGATATAAGCTGTATGCTTAGTACTTTTCAGTACTATGTTCAGTATAAGAAAGGAATCATTTTTCACTGAAGCTGATTTTCCACCCATGCACTACTCATTAGGATTCTCCACTGCCCAAGACAGCTGAGAATATGCTTTTTTACAAAATCTGTTTCTACAGTTTCACCCTCTCCAGTTTTCCATATGCTGTATCTTACTGGCATGGCATGGGTCTATGATGCCTTCTGTGAAGCACAGAGATGGTTCCCTCAGTCTGTGGAAAACCACATTTTTCTTGTCATACATTTAAATAAAATAGTAATTTTCTCTGTGCCAACAGGTTGAAATAAAATTAGCTATCTTACAAACGTGGTGTCTGTCAGTCTCTCATCTCTCACCTTCTTCAGCACATCACTTTTGGTATGCAAAGAACTGAATGACATGAGTTGACCATGCAGCTGCAGTGGGAAGAGAGCATTTGAGACTGTCTGTTCCAGTATCAACACATAAAATTTGATTTAAAATTAAAAAAACTTTGAGCTTTAGATGAGTAAGAAACCACTTAAATTAGGACATAGAAAAATGTTGGTGGTTTGAATATCACCCAATCGATTAATACTTTTTCCCATTGAGACCAAGCTTCATTTCCATTAGCTCTCTTCCTAAAATATTGAGATCTTTCCTATATCTCTTTGCTTCAGCCTTTTGTTATGATGAATAAAACTTTCTCATCTCAAAGAACACTTTGGATGGAAAAAATTACAATTGGCTTAAACAATTATACTTCTTAATGAGCTCATGAAGGTGGCTCTTATGATCATCTTCATTCCACAGCAGAATAAATGCTATTTATAGAGATCTGTTATTGATAAGCAAACAAAATGAATTGCAATCTCACATCTTATGTCTCATCTATGTGGTAGTAGTGTCAAGTGCCTACAGCCATGCAACAGGAGGAGGAGAAATTCCTTTCAAGCCTGAGGATTTCTTAAAAAAAAAAGCAAACGGTTATTTAGGAGGCCAGTTGTCTATAATCTCACTTCAAGCTCTTCCTATAAATGTGGGTTCATTACACCAAAGAACAAACTGAGGCTTTCTTTGTGCGCTAGGATAACGCTATTTCTCTGGGAGGCTTCTTAAGTTCCTTATTAAAAGAAATAAGATGATGGATCAGGAGACAGAAAGATAGGAAATGTGAACTTTACCCAAGGGTGTCCAGCTATTTGTACAAAGGAAAGAGAATTTAGACTCTGCAAGTACCACATCAAGTCACTGTGTTATTGGTGACTGGTACAGGAAGGCTACTCCTCCGCGTTCAAGTACAGTCCGATTTCAAGCATCTGCTCTGACATTTAAGTAGATGACTCATTAAATGCAGTGAGTATCTGGAGCCAGGGATGAACTTTTTTTTTCCTCTGGGCAGCACACTATGTTCTAAAATATAAGGAAGCTTAAAAAGTTTGCATCAGTGGATCCTGCTTACTTTAAAAACAAAACCAGAATCTTTCTTTTTCAAGCTTGTTTATGAGAAGTTCTTAAAGGAGATTCTTGAGTTACCTCAACCTCCTTCTTTGATCAGAAACAGATGAGCTTCGACAATTGCTCATTTTTTTAAAAATACAGACCACAAATCCAAAATGTTTCATACAGACAGCTGAAACACTGAACTGAAGTTGACATTGTTAAATATATGCTTGTGCTTCTGCAGCACTCAGTGAAAGGGGAAGGGAGGGACGAACAATACAGGTGTGCAGATATATGTTATTCAGGATTCAGACACAACAGGTGGCTTACAGCTACTTATTGACTGATAAATATAAAACTAGATGTTTTATGCTATGGCAGTATATATTAATGGGTGAACTGAACCACTTATATGCCATTCTGACCCCTGAAAGAGTAATACTGTCACTACCAGAAGAAAAAAATTCTCATTTCCTCTCTTAAGTGGTACATGCACATCCATCTCATCCCCATCTCTCTGTAAGGAAATGACTAAGAGGGAAAAACTTTACTCTCAGGAAGCACTTAATGGAAGAATGTAGCATATGTAGTGAAAGAAGACTCTTTCAACATGATGTCAGAAGTGTGTGTGAAATTAGAAACCCAATATATTGGGTGGGGATGACAGACAAGGAAGAAGGCAGAAAGGAGTGGGAAAGCATAGAGAGAAAAGTAATTGAGTACATCAATTCCTATTCTAGATTTGGTTAAAGTGATGATGATTTTCCACCATCGTGAAATAATACACTGGGAGTAAGGTGGGAACTACCCAACTAGAAAGTTCATAGGAGTAAGACTTGTGGCTCTGTTTTGTTATGTAGTAAGAGGAAGAGGCAGAAACATTCATGTCGTGCTTAGACAACTGTATAGTCTTTACATCACTTTAAAAAGTCAACCACATTGGGACAGGCTAGAACAGTAAAAAATGAGTAGTCACACTATCTTCATAATGGGAAATTATAGTGCTTTGGTGTGCTAGGAAAAGTTCAGAAGAGCCCATGACAGTATTTACACAGCTCTCCAAAAGCATTTTCAATCCACAAAAAAGCTACATGTTGTAAAGCTGTATTTTTAAAAATTATGATCAATAAATTATTATCACTCTAGTGCCATAACTGAGAAAACTCATGGCAAGGTTGTCAGATTGCAGTGGAAGATGTGGACTAGGCGTTGAAAGGGAAATTCAAATTGTAACTGCTCAGCAGTGGTAATTTGTGACCAAGGAATGATTTAGCATGGAGGGCAAGAAGGCTGCATAAGGGGTTAAACTGGCTGGAAGCAGGAATGCCAGAGACAGAAGAACTTGCAAGGGAGTGAAGTTTCCCTTGGTGATGAGATAAGAAACAGCCTCAACATTGTCTTGTAGACCATCCTGGAATGGGAGGGCTCAAGGGCCACCTTTGGGCAGCAGAACTGGCCTTGGGGGATGAACCCAACACTGGTCTGAGGAACCCCATGCCAATGGTCACAGGATTGGTGCTGGTGCAACTGTATATAAGGAATTGGCTCATGATGAATCTTTGCAGACTCCTTGTAGAACCACTTATGGCAGCAGGACCCTGTCCAATGTATCGTTCCTTTTTTATATTTAAGCACAAACATGTGTTTAATTCGCCTCAAGGGGGACAATAAAAATTCCCCAGCAGCATGCAAGATACAGGAAGTCAAATAAGAAAGGTCATAGAGTACCCACAAACTTTGGTAGAAGCATTAGACCATGGAAGGCTACTGAACAAGCTCTCATCCAAATGCAGAGAAAAATTGGAGTTGTTAATAATAGAAGAGATGATTCATCAGTAGCCTGGAGAAAGCAGAGAAATTACCAAAATGTACAAACACAAGCAAGGGAACTTAACATAAATTTGTATAAAAATACAAAAAAAAAGCAAGGGAAGATGAACAACACAAAATGGTGAAATCAAAGAAACAAAGTACAAAGAGAAAAGAGAAAAGAAAAGAAAAAGGTTCTGCATATGAAGTCGCATGCATTAGTGGTTGCATGAAAAAAAATTGTTATGCCAAAGCCTCCAGCAAGAAGTACAGCTCAGTTAATGCACAAAACCTCAGAAGCATCAGCCCAAAGGAAGAGATTTTGCAGCCGGAGGGGTACAACATGGCTCTTCATTCTGAATTTGTTTGTGCTTTTGCTTTGCCCATGTCTCTGGACCTTTGCCAGCTGCACAGGAAGCTGAGCACCAAGGAGTCAGCAGCATGTAAGGAATCTACCTGGTCACAGAAACTTCCTATAAGAAAAGAAAATGAAGTATCAGCCAGGCAAATGTTGAGTCAAGCAACAGGGGGAATGATTATGTACCCACAGCAGAATATTAAATAACCTGAATTTAGTCTTGCAGCATAGAGGCTCAGGCAGAAGACTAACAGGGATGCCTCTTCTTTCAGCTACAAAGCACCTGACCTTAATGCCTAAACTGGAATGGGTATCTATAGGACAGATTGAAAAACAAAAATATCAAAGTACATACAGAATTTTTGGCTCCTCCACAACTAAACTGCTAAGAGATTGCCAAGACTTGTTTGAAAGACATTGTCTAAGCATATTACATCTGAAAAGATATGAATGATTCAGTGGTGCATCACCTGCTTCACAGAGTAACCAAACAAATGCAGAAAGCAGTCATTTTTACTGAAGAAACAGAGCCCATGACCTGGAAAACATTAAGGTAGCAATATAAGCAAAGCACTGTAGAGAACTTGCTGCTACATGCCTTCCACTGACCCAGGAGAACTTCAGTAGGAAAAAAAAATAATATCCTCAGTACAGGATGTTACAGACAAATAAGACAGAGGGTCCCCATATCTAATGCAGTAAATGAAGTTACTCACAGAATTACTTCCAAGACTCTTGGTGACCCCAAGAAGCCACTGCTAGCTGAGGAGGCAGGATTCACACCATTATCTCCTCACATATAGCCATTTCACACAGCAGGGAAGTGGTGACACATTAACCAAAGACATAAGGTGCATCTGAGGAGACGCCGTTGTGATCTGGACGGAGGACCTGCCCTTAGAAATGCAGTCAGCAGATCCCAACCTGTTAAAAGCACCAGAGACAAGCCTATCTGAAAGAAATAGATAGATAGATATATATTCCTATGGTATAGATCACAATTAGCCTCCATAGTAAATATATCCCTGGCAAGAAAATGCCATTGCTAGCAGGTCTAGGGGGAAAAGAAAACTAGACCTGATTTTCACAGCCAGCTGCTCAAACTGTAACTCTTGTTTGTACACTGATATTCACCCTCATGGGAATGAGAAATTACTGAAGGGTACCTAAGTGACCATTGCAGGGAAAGCAGAAAAGTGTTTCAGCAAGCAAAGTGTCTCTGGCAGTGCCATTTTCAGAGCGAGGATCTCAGTTTTCTTGGAATGACTTTGTGCATTTTCCTTGGAAATGGACAGTTAGTCATCATCACTTAATCATCACCAAAGCAGGGCCAGTCAAATGTAAATCTGCATTGTCAGTTACAGATGCTACAGGTCTGTTAAAGAACATGGTGGAAAGCAAAATAAATATACTGCTATTCTCCTGAATGGAGAAATTTCTATCCAGAGGCCTTCATAATAGTGTGGCAGTTACTTCAAGATACAACCCTACATTCAAGTGCATAACCCCAGGAGTACTTGCAGCAGATGAGAAGACACAGAAATACATAGATTAATGCTGGTTATGATGGACAAGCAAAGGATATTCCAGAATAACAGTCTAGAGACTCTGCCAGGATGAAGTGACTCTTCCAAGAAAAACTGTGCATTTCCGTTACTCCTGTATGAAACTCCTGTTCTTACTGTAAATGCCATTTGTCTTTCCTCTTTCTTGAGGGAACCTGAAACAATGAGAAATTCACTCCCTCCACCCGGAAACAGAAAAATACATCACTTTTGACACATTGCCTGGAGGCTTCTACCATACCTGGTGCTCTGTCCTTCAGGCTTTGTATTTTGATTTGTATATTTTTTGTTTTGCTTCACAATAATGTACCTATTTTCCATGAATACGTGCTCAAAGAAAGATATAAAGCTTATGTTCCAAGCAAGTCCCATGGATTTAGAGTTTGCAAAAGATTTTGAGTTAGGTATTAAGGAAATATTCAGCAGAGGAAGAAGAATGAAACAGTGGATCTCCATCACTGCAATCTTTACAAGAATAGTCTGAGCAAACACATACAGATCGTGTTATAATGGTGAGTCTGATCTGGGGCAGGAGAACAAATTATTCATCATCATGAGGTTCTTTTTAAGTCTGTCTTGCCAGTTTGGATTCTATGTAATGGATGTGATTTTCATATGATGACCAGCCAAATCCTCATTCATGTCGCAGCACAGCACAAAGCTGGTTTGTTGCTCAAATGCATTCCCAAGACCCACTACAAAAGCTAGATACAAACATAGGCACGGATGACCACCAAGTATGCACAGGTTGAGAGGTCCTCAGCAGGACATGGAAGGATCACAGGCACTCAGTGGTAATAGTTATCAGAAGAAGCTCTCCCAAGGTGAAGAGCTAAATGCTAGGTACTCCCCTGCCTGTGTAACGACTTCATACCTTTGCTACAGCGTCAGGGCATGTCATATGCATGAAGAACTAAGAAAGAACAGCCTGCCAACTCCACAGCTGAGCTCCCAACCACAAGACTCCCTGTTAAGAGAATCCTAAACAGGAAAAAGCAGCTGAGCTCCTCCACTTGGGCCAAGTGACAGGTGCTGTGGGTCCCTCAGAGTAGAAACTTCATCCTCATTAGTAATTTTTTTCTGATAAAGGAAGGCTGTGGCACTTCACTACTTATGCAGGGCTTCTGTGAACAGCTCGGAGTCAGGCATCCCGATATGCCTTTGTGAGCAGGCCTCTGAAAGCACTATATGCAGGGACAGAAAACTACAGTCTCCAGGCAGAAGGAATAAATCCTAAATCTTGCCTTGTCCTGCTTTTCTTTTTCCACGTGGGCTTGATGAGTGGACAAGCGCAGTTAACTTTTAGTGCAAACTCCTAGAAGCCTGTCTTTCTGGATTATATTTCTAATCCAGTTCATCAGGCAAGCGTGTATTTTATCTGCTAATAGTATGTCTGCTGTGGACAGCACATGGTTTATAGAAGTGCCTGAGCTACACTGTTGTCAGCAGCTCACAGACTCATTAGAGCATCAGTTTCTTATCAAGTGTTATTTTCCAGCAGGAGTCCCTTTGCATGTCATCTTAACCTAAGACTCCTGTCTTCTGGTGAGGGGTTTCTTTTGATATCAAAAGGTATGAAAAACATAGAGGGAAAACCTGGCCTGGATTGATGGATTCACCGTAATTTTCCTAATCCCCTAGCTGGAGCTCTTCAACCCATTTTGAAGAGCCAAGATGAGGAAAAAGGCTGGGAAGAGGCAGGGTGTATGACTAAGGGGACAGAAGAAGACAGTGATATGGCTGCCTGGATCCCTCTCTCCATTTCTCTACAATTTCCTTCTTTTCCTGGGCCTTGCTTGTTCTCTTCTCCTTGTGTCCAACCCTCCGCTTTCTTTGCTGTCTTCTTTTAAACACAGCCTGCGTTGGCCCTCAGTGAGCCTTCGGTGTCCATGAGACATTTGGGGCTGAGACATGAAGGTGTCCGTCAGTGATGTGGGGACTCCTGCCAAAGGGGTTCTTGTTAGTCCACCCTGGGGCTTGTAACAGTCTGTTGTCCAGTCCCCTACAAGAACTTCCCAAAACCCCTTCAAGTATCTGCTCCACTGCATAGCCTGCCTTCTTCTGTGCTCTCTGCTGAAAAGGACCAGTTGTATCTGCAAACCACCACCCAGGTTTCTGTTTGTGTCTTTGCTTGTTTTCACCAAAACAATATTTACCAAAATGCTAGCCAGTTTGATGATTTTATCAGCTATGTTCAGCATGCAGCAGGTGCTGTTGTTTCCAGTGCCTAAAGAAAGCTGATGCAAATGCAGCAAACTGTGAGAACCTGCCAGCAGTATCTGGAAGCCGTGAACCCCTGACAAATGAAATTTGGGGTCTGATGCCTGTTCCTGCATGGACTGCCGGCACCCCAGTGGCACTGAGGTTTGGCAATGGGGACACTGAAGACATGGAGGTATGTTTACCAGTAGGGACTAGGCGGGGGTGTTGTTTGTTTTTTAATAAATATCTACATGGGTGAGCTGTGGTTGAAAAGAATTATCAAGAGCATCTGTCAAGTCCATGTGTTCCCCTTCTTTTATGTACCCATGGCCAGAAAGAAACCAAGCATAGCACAGAGTAAAAATAGCGTGTGTGTCACCCAGTGTCCCGCTGGCAAACACAGCACTCAGATCTCTTTATTAAAGGTCAAGTCACCTCCTGATCGTGGGTGAAGACCCACTCAGAGGAAAAGAGCTGACTGTGCCCACACCTACACTGAAAAATCAGATGCATTATTAGAGGAGCTCGGGAAGGCATCTCAGCTGGCCTTCTCCCATGTTACACACAGGTGTGGGGTGCTGGGCTTCCATGCTGGCTGGGCAGGGGGGGACTACCTGAGTGAGGCAATTGCATTGAATGGGGAGAAGGGGAACCTGGGGATGAGTGATAAGAAACTAGGGTTTGTTGTTGAATTCAACAGTTACTGAACTAGGGGAAAAAGCCCTTACTAATAATTTCCTTGGTGAATCAGGCTGTGGTTTTGACTTTGGCTACCATAAGGACTAACAGTCATCTATTGGGTATTAGCTCAGATTTTTCACTGCAATCCCTTTCTGACTGTTCTTGCTGTAACAGAAATTGTCTCCCTGATCCATGTTTCTCTTTAACTTCCTGCTGCTTGTTTTTCTGGAGGTTGAGAGTCACCCACAGATCTCTTCACAAGTTCCTGGGGTACAGTTTGAAAAAAACTTTTTCCTTTGGGGCTTTACTGAAGCACTGTCCTCTCCAGCCAAAGGACATTTGGGCCTCCTGACGATGATGTGAGAGCCTGTACAGAGACCTGCTGAAAGCACTGCAGGTCTGGTACGAACTTGCAGGCATCGTGAGAAGAAGGTAGTGGTGGGGAGGGAATGAAGGGACAGCAATAATATGCATATGACTCCTGCATGCTCTCAAAGGGAAAATGGAGAGTGGCAATACTTTCCCTGGAGACCCTGGCCTCCAGAGCACTTCAGTCTCACTTAAGCGCAAAGGCCTGTCACACCATTGCAGCTTTAGGAAATTAATGTCTCTGCAGCTGAAGACAGAATGGAAAACAGTCCATTATATAAAGTGCTACCAATTATGGTTCTTTTATTCACGCACAGAAGTGACAGGCTGGTACGTGTGTGCCTAGAGCAGGATGTTTCTGCTCATAAAGTGTCCGCTTATCTCTGTTTAGATCCCTTCCTAGCCCTAAATACCAGGCTGACTTCTACCACTCTTGCTGAGATGAACAGTATAATAGAGTGTGACCTCTATGGTAAATGCAAGAAAAGATAAGGACAAATGTGCTAGTCCCACAAGATGAGGTTAACAGCAGTCTGGAAGAGTGGAAAGCAAGCTTATCTCCCATGAAGCATAATGTCTGATGGCACATTTTATTTTAGCGTAAGCCTACATTAGTATTCCTATTTTATTTTATCACCAACATACAGGGACCAGTGCAGGTATACTTATTCCAGGCAAGCAGTATATTACTATGTAAACTACTCCATTATTCTTAACGGTGCAGCTTCCAGAATAATATATTCAATTCATATTTATTGTAAGTAATAGTATCAAAATTTGGACATGTATAATGATGAGGGTACTGTGAGCTTTTAAAGGTGACATAATTCATTTTAATGTGTTCTGTGTAATATACCTGAAATATTATGACTTGTTTAGCAACATGTGCAAGAAAATAGAACTGTTCTCTTAGTGTTAATGATCCTTGTTAGATAAAATAGAAAGCATCTTAAAAAAACAGAACCATAAAAAGACATTAATATTTTCTAATGTTCTTGAATAACAATCTAATAAAATTAATACAACTTTCTACTAATGGGGCCATTTTCATTTCTTGGGCTAAAAAGCAATGAGCCATATACAGCAGAATCTGCAGTCCAGGGAAAATGGAAATTCCTTGACCAAAGAGGAAAAAGTATTTTAAAGATTTTAGGGGTTAAAATGAGTGTTCCTACTAATTTCCATCCTCCTCTCACTCATGGTGTAGTCTCCTGAGCATCACAATTCGCTTTCCCCCTTTCTGTGCCAACAGAGATATAAAAGGATCAGAAGTGACTGTGATATGGTTTGGTTTGGGATTAAAACAAAGCAAGGGAAAAAAAAACACTTTTCTTGGGAACCCTGAAGCTGAGAAAAATGCTTTGTAAGACTGTAGCACACACTTCAGAAAAGGGATAATATTGTTGCCCAGACCACTGGAAGGTTCAAAGCAGAAATGGAGAGGATCCTGCAGTGAATAAAACGGAGGCGAGGCTCTGCAGGGACTTTGACCAGTTTACTGACCACCATATATTTGACCTAAGGACAAGCCACAGGATCTACCTAATGCAGCAGCTCATTAAGTTTAAGGGAAAGCTTTGCTTTTCTAACTAAATCCTCTACTGTGTCTCCAACCCATATTCAACCTTTGGATGGAAAATGAGAATTTTATAGTGTGTCCATCTACATCTAGCAGGTAAGTCAGATTAATATATGTTATGAAGGTAAAGGACAGTAGCTATTTCATGCTTGAATACTTATTCCCAAGTAAACATCTTTATGCAGATAGTTTTTCAGGAACCGTTATGCTGAAATAGCTATTCCCATGCGACTGCTTAGCCCTGAGCAGTTATGAATGCACAACATTTGCACCAATTCACTTGCAATACTGTGGATTGGATCTTTTGTGCTGAAGGAAAAATGTACAGGTACAAGCTGTGCTTTGATGAACACCTTTGTAAAAAACATGACAGTTTCAAAACAAGTTCAAGTGTTTCATGAACATTTTGGACTTTGAAAAGACACTTTTTGGATAAAAGCTTTTCCATTTAAAATGCACTAGCTTTTCTTCAGACACTCCCAAGGCATCCATGTGTTTTGGAAGGCACTGGTATTCAACACAAGATGGTACAAGCCTTACTTATCCCTTACAATTTAGATTTCTTTATCTGAATACTGTTAGGTTTTATCCCCTGAAAAATATACACGGCAGATAATCACCTCCATCGGCGTAACCAAGCAAGAGAGAGATCCCATAGGCCCAAATTTTGCATTTCTGCTTTCCTTCCTTTCCAGTTAATTATTATCTTTTATTATCAGAGTTCTGCTTCAAGACCCCAACTGAGACTAAATGTCCTCTGGACATGAAGCGGCGCAGACATACAATAAAGATTTTTATCATAAGCTTCAATGATTTTGCAGTCCTTCCTGCTGGGACTGAGCCAAAATATCCAGTTGGCAATTCCTAAGACACTGATGGGGAAGTTAGGCTAACCAGGTCCTTCTCTGGTTAGCATCACTGCATCCTCTCTACCAACATGATTGAGATGGTTAGAGAAAACACATAGTACTTTGTTCATGAAAGCAAATCAGAATTGCTGGAAAAATATTGTATTTTTCTCACTAAATGCCCATTCAGTGAAGTCAAACTTTTTTCTTTTTTTTTCTTGTAGAGGAAGGTCTAGACACTGAAAGTTGTCTAAACATCTAATTTCAATGTTTTTGGATTTGGTTTTGTTCAGGCAAAAACAGTTTTTCCTTTAGAGGCTTAATTTGAGCCACAAACATTATGAATTAAAATTAAAAATAGGATTTAAATGTGCCTAAAACCTTCTAGATGATTGGGAAGACTCAAACCAAAATATCGCCATAATTTCTGTTCACAAAGAAAAATTTAGATTTTGAATTATCATTCAAATTTAAAGCTAGCAATTTTTTTCTACATGCTGAAACATTTTTGTGACAGAAACAGCAGCTTCTTAATAGTTAGATTCTCCCATCCCTATAGAATAGAGTTATAGGCAGTCGTATGGAGGAACAAATTGATACCTGATGTCTCCTTACCTTGCTCAGGGGCTTGTTAGGGGAATGAGGCCTAGATAGTTAACGTAAAGACTATTGGGAAAGCACAAATTCTTTTCAGAGAATCCCTGAAAACTTTTAGTCTGATCTTATGTGAAGTATAGAACTTTCTTGAATTCCTGTTTGAATGCAATATTTAATAAAAGGACAATATTTTCCTCCTTTAAAATTGCCATTAATAAAGACCCTACTGTAACCTTAATTATTTTATGCTTTTTGAGACAGTTTTTCCTTTTGAATAACACACTCAAAATGTGAATGTCTAATGCTATGTCCAACTACTATGCAATTGTTTCCTTCCCCCAGAGCCTATTGTGAATGGTCCATAGCTTGCTATGTCTGCCAGGCTGTGCTTGGGCATTGCCTGGGAGTGTGCTCGTTGGCACTGATCAAAATCATAGGCTGGATGGACAGGTTATCAGGTGTGCTAAAAACTGGCTGGACTGCCAAAATCAGAAGACAGTAATCAGTGGCTCAGTGCCCAGTGGGCAGCCACTGATGGATGGAACACGTCAGGGGTTGATTATCTTCATCACTTACCTGGGTGATGAGGCAGAACAGAGCCTCAGCAAATTTGTGGATTAAGTTAAATTGGAGGCACTTGATATGCAAAGCAGTACAGCTTCAGTTCAGGGGAACCTTGGTAAATTGAGGAATGGGACCAATAGAAATTTCAAGAAGTTCAACAAGAAATGCCAAGTGCTCTACCTGGAGCAGAATAACTCAACTGTTACAAACATGAGTACACACTGGGAACTGACTGGCTAAACTGTTGAACAGGACCTGAGAGTTTTGGTGGACATGAGGCTCAATATCAGCCTAGAGCATGCTCTCCTCACAAATAAGACAAACTGCATAGCAGTGTTATGTATGGAGAAGCAAGGCCAACGGACCAAAGGCAGGTATGAGCCTCCTCTATTTAGCCCTGGTGAAACCATACCTGGCAAAAATCAGTCCAGTTTTGGATCTTCTAGCCCAAAAGGGATGTGGAAAAACTGGAAAGAGTCCAAAGGGTGGCTATAAAGATGGTCAGTACCTAGAATTCCAACAAGGGCATGTTAGGATAGCTGAGCTTGTTTGATGTAATGAAGAGGAGGTTAAATGATGACCTAACTGCAGCCTATATGACTTGAAAGGGAGATAGAAATTCCTTTCAGTAATAATAGACCATATATAAAAAAATAGCAACAGTTACAGATTGGGATGTGAGAGGTTCAGATTAGACATAAGAGAAAATCTTTTCACCAGCAGTGGAACAAGTTGCCCAAGAAGGTTGAAAATTCTCCATTCTTGAAGGTTTTCAAGTCAGCTAGTAAAGACACACTGCTTTAATGCTGGTGATCTTTAAGCAGGATGTTGGAGAAGAAACCTGCAGAGATCCCCTCCGACCAACATTAGTCCTGCCTGGTTCTTACACAGACGTAGCCTAGGGCCTGCAGAGATCCCTTCCAACCAACGCTAGTTCTGGTTCTTACATACAGCTAAGGCATGGTATAAATGCCTAAGGCTTTCACAGAGCTTTAGGCAAATTTTGCTGTGAAGGTGCTGATGTCTCCAGTTGCCTGCTCCACCTTTCTGCTGGTACTTGCTGTCCCTGCTGAACAGTCAGCAGAAAAAGGCTCAGGTCCCTGCCTCAGCTGCAGCCCCACAGTCATGGCATGCACACTGAGAACCAAGGCCCAGACACACGCTCCGCTTCACCCACTCCAATGGGGAAGAGGCTGTAACAAACCTTTGAAGATACAGTAAGATCTGACACCACCACAGCTGTTTGCTAGGCCAGCTTGACCTGGCTGACCTGGCTTAACCACATTTGTAAGCAGAGCTTTTTCAAGCCTTGCTGAATGGAGCAATAGAGCTGTTATCTGTCCTTACCAGTTGTACACTTCTAAATACATGGTTAATGAAGGAGACCTTTGTTGAATGAAGGTGTCTATCTGTATCTTTGGGCAGTGATATTCACAAAAATGTGTTTGCTGAAAGGATTACCACACAATAGAATTATTCTAGTTTTGTATCCAGCGTATTCAAAATTCATCCAGTTCTGGGGACAGACAGTCATAGGAAAGGAAATTGCAAGGTTCTTACTTGGAGCAGCAAAATACCACTTTTCACAAAAACATGAGAGATTACAAAATGGCTGATACCGCTCTTTATGTGGTGATTCATTACCACCTGTCATCAGAAACAGATTTACCTGTTCATAGATGCAAGGAATACTCATCTTTTCCAATGATACACTATAAGTCCTTGCTTGTCAGCTTTACCCTGAAAAATGCAAAGCATCCCACAAGAAGAAGCCCTGTTGTGCCCTCCAAAGCACAAGAGCTCTTTTACTCTGAACTGCAAACCTAACCTTCCCTGGAAATACAAACAGCTTGATACACTCCAGAAAAGCAAGTTAATTTATATCCCATTTGACAATATGAGTAATCATTCATGTGACTGTTAAGTTGGATGACTGCTGCTTTCATTTTATATCTGGTATTAATTCAGTACCCAAAACATTTGTGTGGAGGCAAGCAGTACTGACAAGGCAGGTTTATCTGCCTTAGATAAGTGACTGGAGTGAAAAAGCAGCCAAAATGAAGAAATGAGCATGTTGAACAGACCATGAGACTGTTCAGCCAGGGTTAGCATGCTCCTCAAAGCCCAGGTACATGTCTGCTGGTAGAAGCCCACAAGTTTCTTTCTTTCTTTATGCTTCTTTCTTTATGCACAGTGCAGCCTGTGGGTGAGGCAGCAGCCCTCCACAGGTACATCTATGGGACTTTGGGTGGAGGCTTCAGAGATCAGTGTGCTTCCTCAGACAACAACTGCTCACTTGGATGCCTCACTGGTGCACTCACGGTCTTTGCTAGTTTGGGAGGAGAAGGAATGTGTTTTGGCATTCCACTCGCTTGAAATGCCAAGTACCTTCAGATCAGACTTCATACAGTGCAAGGACAGCAATCAGACTGTGGTGGTCATCTCTCATTACCAGAAGTGGTATCCCTTGTACACATTGTTAGTAAATGTATATTCATACAGGAGATGGCCTGTTTAACACACCATTATTTTTGGATATGGATATGCTTTTTTTTTTTTTTTTTCCCCTCAGTGGATAAAAGCAAGCCTGATGTTGGACACACAATGTAATATTTCCCTAGGAATACCTGTATGTGGGAGAGTAAGCTGCTGAACACAGAAGACAGGGTGATTGCAGCCATCTGGGCTCCAGCCCTCCTAAAGCACAAAGACTGTCATTGAGACAGTCACCCTCCCTCAGTGTCCTAACAGGCAGAGAGAAATGGGCAATTCGAGGGCACAATTCACTGTATCCTGATGCAGACATGTAAAATAAATGCATGGGTTGAATTACATGAGTTTTTGTTCCTCTCCATTTCACGGAAGGGGACCCAATGGGCTAGCTCAGGTGTAGATGTTTACACTGCAGACACCTCAAGTTGGGTGAGACTGTTCCTAGCCCTGATATGGGCTGTGTTCCCACTTAATAACAGGTAATCTGTATGCAGAAAGAAGTTCAAACTTTGGCTTTTAACTATTTCTTTTTTGTTGTTGTTTTTAGCAGCTAGGAGACTTACAATCACAAAGAATGATTTTCCATTGTAAGATCTGAGGTTTACCTCCTTATTCCAACAGATACAATTTTCTCTGAACAATACCCCATGTATTTGAGTCCCAATAGCCTATTTAAGAGTTTAATTTGTCCTCAAAGTAATATCTATGCACCAGATGTACCTGTATCTTGAACTGATCTCACAAAGATTTCTGATTCTCTAAGTAGACTAAGATTCCTTTTCTTTAAGTACATTCTTTCTTTTTTTGAAGGTTTTTGCAAAATAACTACTTCTCACAGGCATGCTGGCTCTCCTCAACATAAACTCTCACTTTGTTTATCATGCTTCTCCTTGCAAATATATCCAGCTTGTATTTTGCAAATCCTTTCTTAGGATATGTGGTTTTCTTTTTCTTTTGCACGTTCTGTAGGATCTTGCTGATCTTGCAGTCCACTATGCACTATTCTGTTTTCCTTCTGAACAGCTATTTTTTGCAGTCTGACAAATTCTGATTGCTTTTCCTCAGCTTAAAGAAGGAAATTTAGCAGTTCTGTTTCTCTTTTGAGTCCCTGATACACCATCTGGACTCAGATTCTGCAAAACATCCAAAACTGCATATTCAGCTCCGCAATCTCAAATCTGTTATAAATGATGCAGCAGTTCCTCCCTTTCTTTTGGCTTCTCCTATAAAGCTGATATTTTTCAATGCATCATTCTTTCTCAGAGCACAGTCCTCTTCAAACATCTGTGACTGTCTAGCTGTCATACTCTTCCTCACTTAAATATAGCTATCGTGTGTCCAACCCATTAATATTAAAATAAAAATAGCTACCTTTCACATGTCTTCATTTCCAGAAGGTCTATTTGCATTCATGAATAGACAAGATTCTTGCCAGTGATGTTTCCAGTTGGCAGCATTTCTGGAGAATTTGAGGTGCCTCAGGGTTTTTACCTTCTGCTCCCGTTTCTCAAGTCTTCTCTCCTACTTTTCTTTTTCCACCTCCACTACTACCATGTAAGTGTGGCTAATGTGATGACTCACATGAACCTTGATTCAGAGTACATATCTCTGATGAGTCTTTCCTATAACAAAAGATAAACGAACAAAAACTGGAGGAAAAAGCTTGACAGAAAGGGAGAGGGAGGAATTTTCGTGCCTCATTCTCTGTCAGATTGTTCATCAATTAACTCTAATAAGACACTCTTTGAAAGCAAGATGAGCCAAACCTCTTAAATGCCCAGCTGTACAACCCAGAAATTTCCATATCTCTATTTCAAAGGCAGAGTTTCTTTCTGTAGGCTTCTTCCAACCTCTTTTCTAAATCAAGAGAAAGAAGACATGGCTGGGAATTACTGTTCTCTGGACAAGACTCAGACAGGATATGCTGGGAAATAGAAAGAATGCCTGTTTCACACAATAAAGGAAAAACTTGGAAGTAACAGGTTATATGAATTTGGCCCTCCAGCTAAGAAGTTTGTTTTAAATCAGCAATTCATTCTTCACAAAAAAAAAAAAAGTTACTGATTTGGGGGCAGAGGGAGAAGGGATTCATACCAATGCCATGGAAATGCAAGGTTGTGTTGTATCAGCTAGATCTCACTTAAAATATATTATAAACACTAAGTTGTATGAATTGCATGGAAGTGGTTTATTTTTTTGTGCAATGAAGAGAACCATCCAGATTGTTGATTTTGAGATGAGCTCTCACCTTCCAGATTTTGAAGCTGAGGCTGCAGTAATTGGTCTGATGAAGGAGTCTGAACTCCTTCGATGCTGTGGCAATTGTCAGTGAGATGCATTGGGTTTGGTGATTAAATCAACCTGGGTGGTCTTGGCTGACTCAGAAACCAAGCTGATATTTCCAGGAAGAGAATAAGAGACCATTTAAAAGTAAGAGGCTTCCTGGTCTGGAAGAGAGTTCAGAGACATACGGCTTGCATGTCCTTGTTGCATCAACATCCTTTTTTACCTGTCTTGAATTAGCTGCTGATACAGAAATGCCCCCACTGTTTAAACTTATAAAGTAAAATGGTGTTTCTCCATTTATTTTAAACAGTAACAGTGGTAACTGTAGGAATTCATGTTCGCTATTTTTCTAGGATGTAGCACACTGCATTTCTCAAATGAATCTGCAGAACTTTTAATTTCTGGAGGCTGGAAACTTTTAATTTCTAATAGGCTGGAGAGAATTTCACTAAAATTATCATCACAGGAAAAAGACAAAAAAAAATCTCCACGCAAGAGAATGATTATTATTTAAGAATTGTGCTAACAAAGTAATTTATAAACGAATGAACATTTTTGTTCCCTGGAACTTTATAATACGTGTATTGTTTTCTTTTTCAAGTGTCATCTAATGGCCCATGAGGGTTACATGACTCAGACTACCTATGCTATAGGCATAGAGAGCTCTGACTCCAGGGCTATGCATTAACCCCAAAGTGGAGGTCTGTGGAGTGTCCCTTCACTGAGAGTAGGACAGCTTTTGGGGTGTTATGCTGTGCCTGAACTACTGAGCTGGGAGGCACCATTCTGACCCATTTCTGAACTTCAGCTGGCAAGTCAGTATCGTAGTATATTGCCAGCCTCCTACAGGCCATACTTGTGGTGGGAGCAAGACTACTGTCCTCAGCCTTCTCAGCGTGGAGGATTTGTTCAGACCTCACGTATTTGTGGGAGCTTGTTCCCTCTGCAGCTGTGTTCTTTGGGGCCAGTTTCTTTCCAACAGATGTGCTCTTACTCTAAGGAAGCAAGGTACCCTGGCTTGCACACAGCATGGTGGAAGCAAGGCTATGCTGTTACCAGGCACAGAGTAGTAAGTCCATGCCACCTTGTACCACATCATGTAGCTTTACTGCCTCAGGTTTTTACTAGTTCCGTGTCTCTGCATTGCATTCCAGTTCCTAGTGAGAATGTGTCCAGAGGTGATTTGTGACTGACTGCCACTTATCTCCAGGTAGTGGACTCAAAGGCACATAATAAGTTGCCCCTGCTGATGAGCCATAAAACACTTGCAAGATGTTCAGCAGACATCCAAGGGCAGGTGAGCTGATTCAATCACGTTCATCAAATAAGGCATGTCTTGCTTCTTCCTCCTCTGCTCCAAACCATGCACTCTTGTGAGTGACCACAATGGCTGTGTGCTCACTGAAGCATACTGTGATCCACCTAGCTTGCTAAGATAGCAAAAGAATATCCACCATTTTTACTGGGTCATTAAAAGTTTAAGCAGCACCAATAATGGCTGGCCGAAGAGAAGCAGCAAAAATGGCCAGGAGGGGGATGTGGCAGGCTCCTTTTTGGCAGCAGTCAGCTGTTGTGTTTGGTGGAAACAGCTCTGTTCAAGACTGATCCATGAGGCTGAAGCAGCTGTAGATTAAGAGAGAGGTTCACAATGAATAGGTACAGCTTATAAAACTGTAAAGAAAGGCTCTAGCAACAGACCCACATCAAGACTTACAGGTTTGTTTCCATCAACAGGGATTGTCATGGTTTAACTATGATCTCGCTTGATCTGAACTGAAATGCTGCAGCACCCCAGGCCACTGTGCTTCTAGTAGATAAACCACAGGTACAGTCAGACTCAGGAGCCAAATCATCAGCTCTCCAAAGGAGCAGTTATGAAGCTTTCAGATATCTGGGGGAAAAGGGATAGAGCACGGATTTTGTGGCAACTTGTGTAATATGGCATGTAGAGTGGACTTCAGACATGATGATTGGGATCAGGAAAGCAGGAGACAAGCTATTTTATAAGCTTATTTATTTTTATGCCAAAAAAAAAAATAGGGGATGGAAAAGAGGGCTCTTGCTGGTGTCAATGCTGCTGTGAAGACATGAAGAGGAGCGAAAGGTAAAGACCAGAAAAGCAGCAGACCTTTTCCCCACAATTTTTCCAAAACCAGAAACTTTTTGTGACTTTGCACTTCAGCAAGATTGAAATAACCTCTCTCCCCAAGTAGTACGAGGTACATGTGAAGTTTGTGGCTTGATGGAGAAAGGGTTGCTGTGCTGCACAGGACACTCAACACAGTGGTGGCTATCCAGGACTTCTCTTACTACATATTATTATCAGGGGCAGAGCCATACTTTTCATTGTTGGTCTCCTTGTGCTTTGTGAGCAAGGTAGATGTGGCAAAGCCATCCAGAGGCCTTTGTTAGGGAGGGATTAAAATAATTGGAGGTTTTTAAAAGGGATTTGAAGGTACAGGGGGAAGCACAGGAGAAATTGTAAAGCTGAAGAGCTTCATCATTAGGTTCACATTTAAGATTTCACTGACTTTCAACATCTACTGATTCTCAGTTCCCTTTCAGCAGCTCCACCTTACTAAGAAGGTAAATTACTGACAAGAATTGAAGAAATTGCTATCACGTACTGCTACAAAAATACTGTGTGATTAGCATGAAGTGAGTCATATGTTTTTCACAGTGTGGGAAAAACCTTACCTGCCTGAAAATATTTCCGTGTCATCCTATATAATCCTTTTGGCAGTACACTCCAACACATAAAAGCAGGGTTACAGTGCTCTCAGACAACTTACAGGTTTCAGCTGTCTCCTAAAAACACCAGCTCCTGGTACTTTTAATCCTTAGCACAGTGGCAAAGGGAGCCAGTTTCTCCAGTGTACGTAACAGAGTCTTCTTTGACAAAGGGAGAATTACAGATAGGTTGAGAAATTATACTTAGGAAATTGTAGGTCAGTTGACTAGAGTTCTATAATATTCATTGCATGGCGTATATCAAAAAAGCAGGGTAAAAAGAATTGTTTCCAGCCTCAGGCCATAAAATGTTGTACCATCTCATACGGGAGTTCTCTTCCAAAAGTGTGAGCCTAGTAATTCCTTAATCAAAGGTAACAGCTCAAAGATCCAGAAGGGATATCTGGTGTTGTGCATGCCAGTCCACAATACTTGCATTAGTATTCTAATAATATTCCTTCTTGAGCTTACTGCCTACAAAGAGTAGATGCAGTTGCTCGGTGCAGGTCCTATCTGCTATCATGTATTTTCTATAGGCAATATGGCACTATGGTGTGAAACTTCCATATAAAATATCAGCTTTTGGACAATGAAGATGTTCACAGCCTGACTCTTCATTTATTTATGCTTTCCTGTAACAACTGAATTCAAAACTCCCTTATATCACAGGTTGGTTGCATTTTAAGGCTTTTTTATTGACTAAAGGACTGCACGAGGTTCAAGGTCTTGGTGAATCAAGCCCTGGTGCTATAATAACTAGCTATCAGAGGAAAGGAATGAAAAGTCAGGCTCCTTCATCTGACAAAGTGAGACTGCTGGAGTATGTAAGCGTATTGTTTTTTCCTTTGCATGCAGATTACATTTTCAATGAGGCTGATTAAATTTTATGAGACTGTTACTATGTATTTTTTTCCAACTTTTTTCCCCAGAATTGTTTAGCTGTTAAACTTCAACTGTTTCGCCATGAGTCAGAGTGCCAAGACAGTGTTAAGTTGCAGGTTATTCAGTGCAACACTCTACCTGGAGGAAAAATCTCCCAGTCCTCAGTTCTCTTTCCAGATACCAGTCATCATATGCCATAATCTTACCACTGCGTACTTCTGTTCTCCCCCAGTCCTCTGCTTCCATTTAGAAAGTGAAAGTTACTTGAGTTTTAATTCATTCTTTAATTCACTTTAACCCTAAAATGTCCTAAAATAGTGCAGAAAGAAATCTCTCTTTAAGAGTTCATTTTTGTCATCACCACAAGCTGTGGTGATAGCATCCCTACCTTAGATTGGGTACCACCACAATATAAATTAATCATCATGACAATGATTGTGATATGGCTCGAAATGGATGGCAGAGTGAACATATACTTCCAGCTTCACCTCAGCATTAAACTATAACATTTAAAAGCTAATGAGCTAAAAAGGAATGAATGAGAAAATTAATAATGCACTGCAGAGTACAGCATTCAGGAGAAACTTCTCCTCCCCTCCATACCAGGGCTAATTAATGTGATCTATTATAATAAAAATAACCCTAAGCACTACTTACTCATTTTTAACACCCTGCATCCCAAGTTAATGTATAAATGCTCTTTGTAAAGCTACACAATTTGAGTAGTTATGAATCATGCCACTTAAAATGGCACTTTCAATTGTGCAAGAAAATCCAATGACACTGATTTTTCAAGTGGTTTATTGTATTCATATTGCTATTAAGGAGTCCAGGTGGTTGTTCTTCTATCAAATAAATGCTTTTTTTCTTGTAGCGCTGCATGTGTTATATGCTCCCAAAAGAAGACTACAAAGGTTGGACCAATTTTTGTGCTAATTTATAGTCCATGCAATCTTACTGAAGTCAAAGGGGTTGCACAGGATCTAATTGGTAGTGGGTTTGGCCTACTCTGTTAAAACACCAGCAGTGGGCAAGAAACAGCTATAATGATCACCACAGAGTACAAATTGGCCAACTCATGTTAAAGGGAAATTTTGGGTGTTAATAAAGCTGCATGTATTGCAGTTTATTTGGACCTTCTGTTACAGGTGTAATTAAAATATGTGACTGTATGTATACATAATTTGTGTTATGCTTGTATAAGTATTTAAATATGAATATTGGTGTAACCTTCTCCCTACCTTCCTTCTAGGGCTAACAAGATGAAGAAAACCAGAGGAAATTCTCCTCCCATTGGAGAAGAGAGACACTCCTCTCCAGTCCCACAATTGGAGTGCTCAATTGACCAGCCAGGATGTAAGCACCAGTGAGCTATTCTATAGGCAATTAAGAGCAATTTCTGGAAGCCCTTGTCCTTATGGGAGATTTCATCTTCCCAGACATCAGCTGGGAATATCGTACTGCTGTGATGAGCAGGTCTTGGAAATTCTTGAAGTTTGTAGGAGATAACTTCTTGTCACAGGTACTCAGTGAGCCAACTAGGAAAGATGCCCTCCTAGACTTGCTATTTGTGAACAGAGAAGGACTCCTGGGGAATGTGATGGTAGGTGGCTGTCTTGGCCACAGTGATCATGAATTGTTTGAGTTTAAAATTTTCAGTGTAATAAGAAAAAAAAGACAGCAGAATTGCTACCCTGGGCTTCAGGAGAGCGAACTTTAAACTATTCAGGGAGCTATTTAGCACAGTACCCTGTGAACTTGCTTTTGAAGCCTTAAGAGTCCACGAGTGCTGGTCAGTCTTTAAGAACCACCTTTTAGAAGCACAGGAGCAGGCAATTCCATTGTGTCGTAAGTCAAGTAAGCGGGGCAGAAGACCAGCTTGGCTGAACAGGAAACTCCTCATGCAGCTCAGGAGGAAAAAGAAACTGTAGAATCTCTGGAAGCAAGATCAGGCTTCGCAGGAAGATTGCAGATCTATGTTTCATATATGCAGGGAGAATACACAAAAGGCCAAAGCTCAACTGGAGTTGAAACTGGCCAGTGTTGTGTCAGATGACAAGAAGGGCTTTTTGAAGTATGTTAATAGCAAGAGGAAAAGAAAACATTGGACAGATACTTGTTGAAGATGGTCATCTGACTAATAGGGATGAAGAAAAAGTGGAGGCATCCAATGTGGTTTTTGCCTTGGTCTTTAATAATACTCATAGACCTTGGGCTGCCCAGTCCCCTGAGTTGGAGGGCCACGAGGGTGGGAAGAGTGACTTTCCATTTCTGGACACTGAAATTGTAAGGGACCAGCTGTATCAGCTGAATCTTCACAAGTCCATGGGGCCTGATGAGATTCATCCCAGAGTACTGAAGAAGCTAACAGATGTTATGGCAGAACCCATCTCGATCATCTACCAAAGGTCTTGGGAGTCTGGGGAGGTCCCTGCTGACTGGAAGCTAGCCAATGTTATTCCAGTCTACAGAAAGGGTGTGAGGGAAGACAGAGGGAACTACAGACCTGTTAGTCTAACCTCAGTTCCTGGAAAAATTATGGAGGAGATTATACTGCATACTGTTGAAAGATATTTAAAGAATAATGCAATCGTCAGGCACAGTCAACATGGGTTCACAAAGTGAAAGTCCTGTTTAACTAACTTGATATCCTTCTATGATGAGGTCACCAGCCTAGTGGATGAAGGGAAGGCCATGGATGTAGTGTTTCTGGATTTTAGTAGGGTTTTTGATACTGTCCCTCACAGCATCCTTCTGGACAAGTTGTCCAGATATGGGATGAGCAGGTTCACAGTGCACTGGCTGAAGAACTGGCTGAAGGGCAGAGCTCAAAGAGTTGTAGTGAATGGGGCTACATCTCAATGGTGACTGGTCACTAGTGGTGTTTCTCAGGGTTCAATTCTAGGGCCAGTTCTCTTCAATGTATTTATCAACAATCTGAATGCAGGAGTTGAATGCACCATTAGCAAGTTTGCTGATGATACCAAACTGGGAGGTGCTGTTGACTTGAGGGACAAGAGGCCTTGCAGAGGGACCTAGATAGACTGGAGCATTGGGCAATGAAATTTAACAAGTCAAAATGCCAGATTCTGCACCTAGGGTGGAGTAATGCCAGGCACAAGCATAAACTGGGAGCGGAGTGGCTGGAGAGCAGCCCTGCAGAAAGGGATCTGTGGGTGCTGGTCGACAGCAGGCTCAATATGAGTCAACAGTGTGCCCTGGCAGCCAAGGGGGCAAACCCCATCCTGGGGTGCATCAAACACAGCATAACCAGCCGGTCACAAGAGGTGATTGTCCTGCTGTATTCAGTGTTGGTGCAGCCTCAACTTGAATACTGTGTGCAGTTCTGGGCCCCACAATTTAAGAAGGATGTTCAGGTCCTTGGATGTGTCCAGAGGAGGGCAACAAAATTGGTGAAAGGGCTGGAAGGTGTGTCCTATGAGGAGCAGCTGAGGACTTTGGGCTTGTCTAGTTTGGAGAAAAGGAGGCTAAGGGGTGACCTCATTGCTCTCTGCAGCTTCCTGAAGAGGGGAAGTGGAGACGGAGGTGCTGATCTCTTCTCCCTGTTATCCAGTGACAGGACGCATAGGAATGGTTCAAAGCTGCACCAGGGGAGGTTTGGACTGGACATTAGGAAGCATTTCTTTACCAAGAGGGTGGTCAAATGCTGGAACAGGCTTCCTAGAGAGGTGTTTGATGCCCCGGGCCTGTCAGTGTTTAAGAGGTATTTGGACAATGCCCTTAATTACATGCTTTAACTTCGTCAGCCCTGAATTGGTCAGGCAGTTGGACTAGATGATCATTGTAGGTCCCTTCCAACTGAAATAGGCTATTCTAGTCTATTCTGTTCTAAATAGACATGCATCCACTACAAATTTGCTTCCTTTTAGATCTGCAACAATGCTTTCACAGTACATTCGTAACATTTGGAAGGTGTATACCAGATCAGCATAAGACAAGAAGGGGCTTGTTTGTTAGCTGTGTCCTAATGTTTGAATAGAACACTGCAACCTGCAACCAAGGAGAGGGCCTGTGGACAAGATAAATAACAATGACTGGTCTGAAGTGCTCAGGTTTCCTATAGTCAACTTTTATGGAGGCAAGCTGGAGATGGAGGCAAAAGAAGACACAACTGTAAAGGTATAAGGCAAAATACTCAGTGATTTGCTAAGCCCTGCATAACAGAGGCCACTGCATTTCACCCAGGTATGCATGGACAAGCCTTGTGCTAAACTGAAAGAAACCTTCCAGACTGCCATCTAGCCCAAATATGAAGATAGCAGGGAACAGAGAGCCCATTCCTTCCCTTGCTCGTTTGTTCCTTTTGTTAATCACTTCCAATAGAAAAAGTTCTGCGTAATTCCTTACTTGCAAATGATCGTTTCCATCTTCTGGCATTGATTCTTCTCATTGCTTTCTCTCTAATTTTTTAAAGTTCAGTATTCCTCTGTGATGTTCTTATAGATTGGGAACAAGTAATTTTTCAGGTTTTTTTTTAACAAAGTAAACATAGTAAGCTCATTAATTTGGTCCCAGAGAAGAATTTCCTTCAGCCCTGTGATATTTCTCTGGCTCTTTATTGATCATCTATGGATTTTAAGAACCAATCCTGAAAGGATGCAATACTCCAGTACTGGGTTTATTTATCGCAAATACACAATGTAAAAACCAGTCTGACTATGTCTACTAATTATTGCCCTGATTATAGATTCAGATGCGACACTAGTTCTTTGTACCACCACATCTGTTTGTTCAACACAGTCTGTAAAACACTTTCACAACCACTGCTTCTTAGGAGTTACTCTTCCATTTTAGCTGTTCTTTTATGGTGTTACCACCTTATACTTGTACTTATATGTGTCACTTTGCTGTTGGCTGCATTAAAACACAGCTTGGATAAGCTAAGGATACTAAGCAGTCCTGATCAGTCATTCTGCCTGCACATTCTTGTTTATGGTGACTATGCTGATCTGCAGTATGACAGTCTGCAGTGAGTTCAGAGACTGGATGAAACAATTTAATGGCTTAAACTACCTCAATGGGCTTACACTTGATAATACCAGCCATTCATGTTTGAGATGTCATTCATGTTTCCTACCACCTCTTATATTTAAGACCTTTACACAGAGTGCGGGACAACCCTCTTTTTGATTCTGAACTGTAATATGCCTTCCTGCTTGGATCTACATCAAGGGTGATCATGAAATAAATCTTGGGCATATTACTAGTCCTTCCTGGAGGGACCCCACATTGTCTGCTGCCAAGATTGATGAAATGGATAGACAGCTTCCTCTCAGACTGCCGTTAAACAGTGTGGACACCGGACACGTGGCTCACATGCTGCCTGTAAGTGGCACTGTGGCTGCACAGAAGTAGATAAGTGAGTGGAATGGTCTCCAGCAGTTTTAACTGTGTTGGCCCTGAAAAGATGGCATGGATGTAACCTCACTTACCAAGGGCTTAATCCATTCAGTTTGTGCTCTGTGGTACAGTACTGATTTTTAACAGGAATGCCAAAGCAAGTTAAATGCTCTAAAGCATTCAAGTAATAGATACCATTACCTTTAGCAGTAGAATAGAAACCTGGATTAGAATGGAAATATTACTTCACATTTCATAACCTTCCATACATCTGCATTACACCATCTCCACCTAAAAATGGGACTTTGCCATTGCTAGAGTTTCTTTACTGCTAGCACTATTATATTTTTCCCCTCTCATTTGCTTAGTTTTATGCATAATTTACCTTTTACATAGTGCTGTTTCCCTATTTTCCCATTTTTGTCATCAGTGTCTATGTTCATGTCCACTGGCTGATCTCTTTTCTCTGCTAAAGAAGGGACTTGAGCCCAACACTGTGGGATTTTACTATCCTAATTGCTTAAGGGCCACTGCACATGGGAGCACTGTGCAATGTTAGTGTTGACTGATTTGTTACACACGGCCATGGAGATGTATTAGATGTGGTGCTCACAGTTGAAGAGCACACTGCCTAAGCCACCAAACTCTGCCACTTCCTCTGGCACCTCTGAGTCCTGCCTCATTCTGCAGTGTAACTCTAACCTAATAAAATCTTACTTTTCACCTGCTTTCTTGTGGCTACACTTCTCTCCTGATCTACTTCACTAAAAATTTTCCTTAGCCATGAACAATCTGTCCATATGAAAGAGAAAATATGTATCTTACATTTGGGACCATCTCTGTCTTTACAAGTTCAGAGTAATCAGGTAATGGTTGCTGGTATTCAGATAGTATTTAGCTTTCATTTCAGAAATTATTTCATTTTCTGAATTCAGCATGGCCCTGTAAATCCTCAGGGCTGATTTAGGGAAGAAGGTTGTAAGAATTTTTACTTAAAAGCGAAAAGTAATTCATGGCAAGCTACATCTAATTATTTTGCATTGATGGTGAGGAAAGGGAATGCATACATCACAGTACCCAGCCACTCATTAACCACTGCCCCTTATGTCATCGTATTAAGGTACACTTTAACAATCAGTGAGGAAATCAACAAAGAACTTAAGATTTTCAGTCCCTAAAGGTGACATTCTTGGACTTCAGTAATATAGTTACTCATTAGAATGAGGTTTAAAATAATTATTTTTTATATTATTTTAAATATTTATATAATTTTATATATGTTAAGAAACCAGAAAGCTGGTTAATATTCAAGGACCACTTCCTACAAGCTCAGGAGCAATGCATCCCAGCAAAGAGGAAGTCAGGCAAAAATGCCAGGAGGCCTGCATGGATGAACAAGGAGCTTCTGGACAAACTCAAA
>VYZV01013920.1:47117-77321 GCA_013401275.1 Pandion haliaetus | reverse complement strand
CACTATCCATCATATTTGAGAAGTCCTGACAGTCTGGGGAAGTTCCCACTGACTGGAAAAGGGGAAATATAAGCCCCATTTTTAAAAAGGGAAAAAAGGAAGACCCACGGAACTACTGGCCAGTCAGTCTCACCTCTGTGCCTGCCAAGATCAAGGAGTGGAATCTGCAGGAAACTATGCTAAGGCACATGGAGAATAAGGAGGTGATTGGTGACAGCTAACATGGCTTCACCAAGGGAAAATCATGCCTGACAAATCTGGTGGCCTTCTAGGACAGGGTTAGAGTGCTGATGGATAAGGGAAGAGCAACGGATATCATCTGCCTGGGCTTGTGCAAAGTGTTTGACACTGTCCCACACTACATCCTTGTCTCTAAATTGGAGAGACATGGATTTGATGGATGGACCACTCGGTGGATAAGGAATTGGCTGGATGGTCACACTCAAGGGGTTGCAGTCAACAGCTTCATATCCAAGTGGAGAGCAGTGACAAGTGGCGTTCCTCAGGGGTCTGTATTGGGACCGGCGCTGTTTAACATCTTTGCCAGTGACACGGACAGTGAGATTGAGTGGACCCTCAGCAAGTTTGCCAACAACACCAAGCTGTGTGGTGTGGTTGACACGCTGGAGGGAATGGTTGCCATCCAGTGGGACCTTGACAAGCTTGAGAGTTGCGCCTGGGTGAACCTCATGAAGTTTAACAAGGCCAAGTGCAAGGTCTTGCACATGAGTTTGGGCAATCCCAAGCACAAATACAGGCTGGGTGATGAGTGGATTGAGATCAGTCCTGAGGAGAAAGACTTGGGGGTGTTGGTTGACAAGAAGCTCAACATGACCCAGCAATGTGCGCTTGCAGCTCAGAAAGCCAACTGTATCCTCAGCTGCATCAAAAGAAGCATGGCCAGCAGGTTGAGGGAGATGATTCTCCCCCTCTACTCTGCTCTTGTGAGACCCCATGCAGAGTACTGCATTCAGCTCTGGGGCACCCAACACAAGAAAGACATGGACCTATTGAAGCAGGTCCAGAGGAGGGCCACAAAGATGATGCTGGAGCACCTCTCCTATGAAGACAGGCTGAGAGAGTTGAGGTTGTTCAGCCTGGAGAAGAGAAGGCTCTGGGGAGACCTTATAGCAGCCTTCCAGTACCTAAACAGGGCCTACAGGAAAGATTGTGAGGGACTTTTTACAAGGGCATGTAGTGATAGGACAAGGGGCAATGGCTTTAAACTGAAAGAGGGTAGATTTAGATTAGATGTAAGGAAGAAGTTCTTCACTGTGAGGGTGGTGAGATATTGGAACAGGTTGCCCAAAGAAGCTGTGGATGCCCCATCCCTGGAAGTGTTCAAGGTCAGGTTGGATGGGGCTTTGAGCAACCTGGTATAGTGGAAGGTGCCCCTGCCCATAGCAGAGGGCTTGGAGCTAGATGATCTTTAAACCCAACCCAAACCATTCTATGATTCTATGTTGAAAAGAATATAAGACTACACATGTTTCAAGTTGTTTTCATCTTCCTTGGAGATGGGTGATTGCAGCTGTTGAACACACTAGGTAACTTCTCTCTTAGGATTTGTAGACTGTACCCAGCAGCATTGGTTCTGCACAACTAGATCTGCTATCCAGACAAGGTACAGCTAGCCAGTGAGGTACAGCAAACTGAGGAGAGAGAACTTTGTGAAAACAGATTTCTACAGGTCTCTGAAGAATATGGTTTAGTTAGAAGAGAGCTTTAGTGGAGTAGAATTGGCAAAAAAGAATAAGCCATTGATGCCTTAATTGATTCATGATTGATTGATGGATGCATTGAAGCCTTTATAAGCCAGATGCTGGTGAGAGGGAGTGGTGTTAGCAGACCTGAATGTCCCATTGCTTGCTACATGAGACTGGAAGAGGAGGGCTGAGCATTCAATTGACCCCGTTTAACAGGAAGAAAAGCAGGACTTGTGTTACAACAAGAACTGGGAGCCCATGCCCATGCAGCTGAGAATGTGTAAAGAATAAGTAAATGGAAGGGAGTCCCTGTGTAATAGAGTCAACTGAATCCTGCTGTTATTAATAGGCAGAAGATTGTAGTGCCTGTAGTTTCAGCTTTCTTTCCATTTGTGCTGCAGTGGTTGGCCTCCACAGGCTCAGCTTGAGGCTTTCAGTCTGGGACATTTTGTGGATAACAGCTTCTGATTCTCCTCCTTTTTTCTCTCTCCCTCTTTTATTCATTGTGCTTCAAGCCAAAGCTTGAGGCAGCAGGTGGATATAACAGCATGGGATCAGCAAATTCCTGTTATGATGAAATGAGAGAGAGAAAAACCCTAACTTAGCTCTTTGATGCAAAAGGGAATAATAGCTTGTGAGTCAGTGGAGCTAGATTTCACTCTATGCACCTAGACTCCTGAGTACTTGAAAGTGGAAGCTCTGGGAGGATCTGGCACTTTTAATGGTATTCTTATGGAGATGTTAATGAAGTAAAAAAAAAATCAAGATGATAATACTTATTTTCCATGAAAAATCATATTAACAAGCTTGGGATGATTATATTTATAAAGCAATAGCAATTAAAGTGGCGCAAGTTCTCTTTCTGATGTATTGTGACTTCCTTAAGGGCTATCAGGAATATTTTCTGATCATCAAGAAAAGATTGCTCTCTTGGACAATATCCTATACATTAATATGTAGGTGTTAAAAGTAAACAGTAGGTGGCCTCAGAACATTAGTATTGCTGTTCACTGGAACAGGCATACAGTGAGGGCAAGAACCCCGCTGAGTCTCTGTGGCTGGGCACAGCTCCTTCCCTAATTGTATGAAACATGCTGAGATGCATTCTGCAGCTCAGCGCTATTGCTTTCACTTGGAAATGTGTTAAACCGTAATGTAACCTCATGTGATCTAATTTTGCTTTGCTGTTTTAAACACATTTTGACCATTGTCACGTCTCAGACATTAGAGGAAATACCTATGTTGCACAGAGAAAATGAGGAGATACACAATTCTCATTATTTGATGTGGCATACTCGATGTACTAGCTACCTGTAGTGGTGAAGAAAGACTGGAAAATCCACTTGCTGCTATACTGATAAATAGTCTCTACTCACACACCTTGCTTTTCAAACTTCCAATGAATGACAGCATCTGGTGGTTTTGGAGATGAGGACTGATTAACCACCATGAACCACTCCAAGAGTTGGCTTGTCTTAATTAGGGAAGTTATTACAGGCGATAAAGAATCCAGACCAAACCTGTGGGCCTCAGGGTCCTGAGAGTCCGTTTGCAGCCTTGGTCAATGTTTGATCCCCTCAAGTGCAATTTATATTGTCAGCATCTAATCCTGGGCCTAAACTCTTGTGCTTCAGGAGAATCCTTGATCATAGAGTCCAGACCCTATGTATGCAATAGCCTAACCTGTTCCATCGGTACTCTTCCAGACTGCCAGATCATTTCAACAGCTGGGAGAAAGAAGGTCTGTTATTGACTCTACTGTTTAATTTTTTCATTGTTGACGCCTCAGAAAATAAAAGTGAAGTTTCACAAATCAACAGAAGTCTTGTGCACTAAAGAAGATGGCAGTGATTATAATCCATTTTGACACATGGGAAATGAAAGTGCAGCAAGTCTCATGTTTTCCTTTTTTTTTTGGCCAATCAGTGTGTCACCATAAAAGGACTGTTTATTAGTTAAAAGCATAGTGTCTATCTTCAGTCCACCAAGGACCTGCAGCAACTGGGACAGCAGAGCAAGGGGCTGTCCAAGCCAAAGGAGAACAGGGCCCTGCTGCATACTGTCCTTGTCTTTGCAGAACCATTCAGCAAGAGAAAATGAGCAGAATATTGGAAATTTCTATATGAAATCCAGCAAGCATATTCTAACACAGGTTACAGGGCAGAGGAGGAATAGTTGCTGTAAGAGCCAAGTACTTTGCTTAGATATAGCTGAGGCCTTTCAAACTGTGCAATAATTCTTATCTTTTCCAGTGTAGGGTGCATGCAATGGCCTTGCTACCCTGTACCCAACCTTGTGGTGCATTCACAGAGATATTTAATATGCCCATTCAGTCCTGTACACAAATTTTAAAAGAGAGGCAGCTCTTTCTGTTAGGAACCATGGAAAACTCCATGCCATTATCACTCCAGTACTACTGAATGTTTTGCAATTACATAGGATGTTTTATAACAGGCATATCCCAGGTAACATATTAAGTGACTGCTGACTGATTAACTGACATTTATTCCTGTTAACTGAGCTTGTTTTTCACTATGTCCTCTGGTAAAATTTGACCAGATTTAGTTTGAGTATATAATTTTGAAGTTGATCAGCACTAGAGTTCAACGTTCATTGCCTCTTCACATTTCTAATTTGCCAGCAGAAAAATCAGCCAAGCCAGCGTTATTGAGATAGTGACCTGTGGAGTGCTGTAGGATAAGTCCTCTGTTCCACAGCTTTTGCCTCTCCAGACAGTTATAGTTCCCAGTCCTAATCCCACAGCCAGGGCAGGAAAGCGGTTTTTCAAAAGGCATTCAAATGACAAAGGAGCATTAAGTTTGCCAACCTGGGTTGGGGCTGCAAATTCCCATCCCTTGGTCTGTAAAATATCATAGACTTTTAAGGTTAAAATGTGTGCTTGGAGCAGGAGGGAAATATATTCTTGGTACCTCCAGTTGTTCCACAAACACAAGTTGCCATCAGCTCATCCTTAAAAGCATGAAATCTTTCACACTAAAGGGGAGAGAGAAAGCAGCTTTGCCTGGAGGCAAAGTTATCCTTCCTCTCTCTCCCAGTTTATAGTGCATTATCAAGGATGCTACCAAGGCATGGCACTAAGCCTATTTTTATTGCTGATGGATCTTCATGTCTCTGCCAGAGAGAAGCAGCACTGCAGAAAACACACTGGCAGGTCCAGCCTTTCCAGAAAAGATCTCTGAAGGAAAAACTGCTGTGGGAGTGCTGCCATGGGAGTAATGAAACTCTTTGCCTGAGAAAGAAGTGTTTTATTTTGCATCTACATCCATCAGCAGAGCTGCCTCTGAACATCTCATCCATTAGGCAAGGTTGAAGCTGCACATCAGGAGGGTTGGCTGACACTGTAAAGCCAGGGGTCTAGGGAGCACAGCCAGTGTTAGAGACTGCCCTATCCATCCTAGGCTGACCCACTGCCCACAGCAATCCCTGTACACAGCGTGCTTCCTGCAGCTGGGTCCACCCTGTTCAAAGAGGTGCCTGTTCACCTGTCCCCTTCCTTTCACAGCTCCTGTGATGCTCTGCACACCTTTATCACCTCTCCTGTATGGTAGTTATCGGATCAAATTGTAGCTGCATGGTAGATACTGAGTTAGCTCTCAGAGCAGCAGCAACGAGCATGAGGTTAATTACCATTTGACCTGCCTGGAGAGTGAATACATTAACAATTTATTGAGCCTGTCTTTCACTCAGTATCCCACGTGGAGCAAAGGACAGGCCTGGACAGCAATGTGCTGCTGTGGCAATGGCAGCAATCTGCATTTGGCTCATTAAAGAACATGATTGGACCTGCCTGAATTTCAATGAGTGCTGACATTTAGCTGAGAATGGAAATCCTCCCGAAATGTCCCAAACCAGTGTCCTTCCATTCAAGTTCATCTGCACTATTCTGCTGCTGGCTGCACTCCAGCACATGGGGATCCCCAGTGTCATATGCCACGAGTGATTAGCTGGCAGTGTGAGGCAGAGGGAGACGATGCATAATTTTCCCTTGCCGTGGAACTATCATCCACGTGTGAGGTAAGAACATCCCTTGTTCATTAATGTGATTTCAAAAGAACCCTGCAATTTCACCTGCATTGCAACAGACGCTGGCCTAACAATCTGAAATGCTGTTTAATGAGTCCAGACAATTTCAGTCAGACTTTGATGATTTTTTTGTGTGTTCATTGGGCTAGATTCATACTTGAATTTAATTGCTATAATGCCATGGGCTTAGCTGGAAGTATGCCAGTTCAGACTGCTGAGGCTTTGACTCTTGGTTAAGTACCCATATCACTTTTGCACAGGCTGAAAATGTCTTCGAAATTGTAGGAAAAGCTCAGAAAGCATGAAAGTACAGGATTTCAGTTTAAATAGCACATTCTTATTCTTCTAAAAATGTGAGAATATTTTTCTTCTTATTCCATTAGTTTTACTGTGTGGGATGATTAAATATTGGTCATCTTCAGCAGCTATGGTGAAGAGCACAGTTGTGTCAAATAATCTTCATATGGTCCTTCTCTAAAGAGATGCTATGTTCAGGATGTATGAATCAATACATGAAATTCTGTGCCTTGCTTATATACTCTTGATTGTATCATAGGCTACATCTGCATCACAGACTCCATCTGTCTTGCTATATAAAACTGAAGTCGGGGAGCACCTTGCTGAGAGAGTATCTGAGAGCCAGGGAGAAAGGCTACATAGCCCGAGGCACTGGGTCTCTTCTGAGTTCAATGTGATGTGTCCCTTGAAGGCCCTAAACCATAATTACTGCTTTGTTCATGTAGGGTTTTTTCCAGGTTCAGTTGCATAGCTGATGTGAGGCTGTGGGTCTCAGTCCAGGAGGAAGCCGTTTTCACAGTGGGAAACCCAGGGTTTGTGTTGCATACCCTGAAAAGGGAGTCCTGGGGGCACTGTTGGACGGCTGTGCAGGGCAGAGGGAAGCAAAACTGAAGCAGTTGTGCTCAGACGGTTTAACAGGAGTGGGTCAGGCCACGTGCTGTTCCTGTACAGCGCTTGGGCAGGGTGTCAGAGAGCACAGCCCCAGCCCAGCTTGTGGGCACACTAGCAGTGCAGCATCGGTCCTGTGCCTTGGACCCCTTTGGCAATATAAACATAACCAGATAGATCCTTATCCTTTTTAATTTTTCTTTCTGTCTTAAGAAACTTCGCAGGTTTCAGTAATGACATGGCAACCAACACTTGTGATTCATCTGACCTGACTTTTATTTTACAAATATCAGGCTTTGGTCTAAGCCAGTATCTCACTGCACTCAACAGCAAAAGCCACACCCCAATCCTGAGAGTGTAAGATGAGCTGAATCTTACTGAAAGTTGCTCATAGAGAAATTATGGGTATTTGGGTTAGGCTTTAGTCCAGCTGTTGATAAATCTTGAGCAAACCACTGAAGTTCACTGTCTGTCAGAGACCAATACTAAACTTTGCCTCTCTCTTACATGGAGTACCACAGGACTGCAAACCTTTTTGAGATCCCTGGCTTAAAGTGCTGCTGTGCAACGGTAATCAGAAGGTACAATAACTGTTTATAACTGTGACATGCTGGCATGATTGTTAATGAGAACAAAAATTGTATTTATGGGAGAAAAAATGAAGCACAGAGCTTAAACTTGTAAATAATTCCTATAGTGTTATAAAATTCCCCACTTCTCCACAGCAAGTTAAAAGGCAGTGCCTGTGTCCTGACAAATGTGCTACCTCATTCAGACAAGTATAATGCACCAGAAGAATACAAACACAAAGTTTTCTTGGAAAAGACACATAACAAAGCCTTGAGGGAAGATATGATTTAAGGAAAACCTTTCAGGAGGAGGGAGAGGATAAATGATGCATACAAGTGGGACGCTGGTTGGAGAAAAAAGGTAAGAGTGGGAGAAATAGACAGATATGTCCAAATTTTGTTTTCAGTTACAGTAGCATAAATGATTTTTTCCCCAGTAGTACTTGCCTTTGGAGAGCCTAGATGTCTTTTTGTCACTTTTCTCTTAATAACCAAGAACCAGCTAAAGCCAGAAAAAGAAAACCATATAGCGTGGTCAGTAGTCTGATGTGGGCTTACAGAATTTACCATTTGAGAAGCAAGGAGGATGGGTGGGTACATTTGCTCCCTGTGGGATGGGATAGAGTTTGTTTTTCTGAGAATGAAATAGCTTATTGTAATTTACAGCTTTGGACTTAACAAGGATGTGAGGAATCTGGATGATTTTTTGTTATCTTTAGTGGACTAGATGACCTGAAAGTTATCCAGCCTTTAGACTTCATGCCTATGTCTACCCTGCAGGTAGAAATATAGCAGGTCCAGAAAGGTAATGGATAAATTCTTGGAAAGCAGGTACATAAAAAGATAGTAAAAGGACAGCATAGGGACTTACCACGAATACCCTTAAACCACTGACTGCACAGGCCAAGCTCACATGTTCTCTATAATTAGCATCTCTCACTGCTACTACTTGAGATGCAGTATTAGGCCAGATGGACTACAGGGGAAGGTAGAGCATGTCTTATGTCCTTACACTCTGTACCCTACAGATCATACTTTGCTTTCAAGGTTAAACTCTCCTGCAGACTTAGCCAAAGTTTGTAATTACAAGATCACAGCATACACATGATTGACCGGCTAGGTTGTCCATGGTAAGTTGGAAGCCAGGCACTGGAAGGAAGCTGGTGGGATGGGGAAAGCAGTGCTCTCACAGGACACTGCCAGAGTGATCTAGGCATCACCTGCAAAAACAAGGAGATCTGCAGGAAATTCACTGGATCAATAGAAGATTTAACAAACCTAGAATTTTGCCAAAAGGGAAATTATAGGATGGCATTCAGAGTGTAGGGAGTGCAGACAGAGCAGAATGAAATGCCAGTTGACTGAAAGTTCCTCTGTTGTCTCATCTAATGTTTAATACCCTTTTCAAAGTGTGACACATACCAGCCGAAGTGTGGGAGGTAATTCTGTATCACTGGCCTAAGTTTCCTCCCACACAAAGCAAATGCTTTTACTTTGGCCTTCCTCGGCTTTCACTGTAAGGATACACAGAGCCAGTTGTTCACCTTTTGGAAGATGTATTTTTAATTCAAGAATGCCCTCATACACACATTTGCAAGTAAATCTGCACTGAGCATGCTGCAAACAACAGCAGGTGCAACAAGACATACAACCTCTGGCTCCTGAAAACTGTTGTTCTCTAGACTAGGATTCATCCTCATTAACAGAGGCCTCCAAAAGGTAGGTGGACATTCTCCCAAACTGCATTTCATTGCAATGCCATTATCTATGGTTAGAATGTAACTGCTCTGACTACTTCAGCAGATGCCAATCAATCAAGGTAAACAAGCCAGGGTACTCTCCCTGGCCTTTAGGTAGCCTTTCAGGAATATGTAGGTATTCTATAGGTGCTGTGACAAAGCTACTAGCCCCATGAATACACTGTGGGTACAGTGCAGCTGGGACTATATATGGGCACTGAGACTAGATGTGGGGACCTGGACCCCACTTCTTGTGACTGATCTCTACTGAACTGCCTTCTACTCTCACTTGATTTTACTGAATAGTGGAGGGATTTATATACCTAGACACCTGTAGTGCCATTTGAGCCTCCAACCACCTCCTTAAAAAGATATGGGTTTTCTATAGGCTCTTTATTATGGTTGCCAGCACTATGCAGGTATCTCACATACAGAAATTCCAATGGCATTATGTATTATGCTCAGGCAACTAAATGAGGGTCCAGGTCTCCATTGTCTATAACAGGATTTTAAATACCTATCCTACACCTACTTTTTAGTGTCTAAATCTCAACTGAATGTCACTAGGAGATGAAAAGTGGATTTTCCCCCACAAAATAGGCCTAACACTGTGATCAGGCCTCCTCTGGGCAGCTAAAGTACAGTCTTCCAGAGAATAGATTTTTTTTTTCATTGTGGACAAACCCTTTGGGTCTAGAAGAAATCTCTATGACGTGATGAGGGTTTGCTACAAATAGCCATTGAATTAGTCATGTAGGTCCATAAGTAACAACTCTGTGTGGTCCTTATGTAGTAGCATTGTGAAGTAATGGTTTCCAGACAATCACAGAATAGTTGAGGTTGGAAGGGATATCTGGAGGTCATCTGGTCCAACCCTCCTGCTACAGCAGGGCCACCTAAAGCTAGTTGCCCAAGACCATGTCCAAGACAGCATTTGGATATCTCTAAAGAGGGAGACTCCACAGCATCCCTGGGCAACCTTGTGGCCCCTTGTTGAACTCCCTCCAGTATGTCCATGCCTCTTGTACTCAGCTCAGAACTGGACACAGTACTCCAGGTGTGGCTGAGTAGAGTGGATCGACAGGCTGGCAATACTTTACCTAATGCAGCCTGGGATTCCATTTTTCTTCTTTGCAGCAAGGACATATTGCTGGCTCACGCTCAACTTGGTGTCCACCCCCAGGTCCTTTTCTGCCAAACGGCTTTCCAGATGGGTGGTCCCCATCACATACTGGTGATGGAGTTGCTCCTCCCCAGGTGCAGGACTTTGCCCTTCATGACAATAAAGTTGAAGTGCATGGAATAGAACTTCAAAGGTAGAAGAAATATAAGTTGACAAATATTGATGAGTTTCCCCAGAAGCTTAGAAGCCATTGACTAGCTAGCTGGTGCTGAAAGGAGCTTGTCGCACAGTGCTGGCATGCAGGGACAATGGTGGCTTTGGTTGGACTGTTCAGAGGTAAGCTTTTGTAAGGAAGTCACATGAGAATTGAGTGACATTTTTCTTTAGCCTGGAGTTGGATGCAGTTTGCCCATGAAACCTAAGAAGCAGGAGTGTGAACAGAAGTTTAGAAATTTTCACAGGCAGAGAGTTACCCTCCTTCTAAGTGGTGAGAGGCAAGGGCATTCACCAAAGTGAACACGCTGGCTAAGTCTACATTAGTGACTTAAACAGTACTTAGGAATATGGTAGGGCCCTGGAACTTTAGACTGTGGAATTGTTTTAGTGCCTCCAGCATGGTTCTGGCCAAGACCAATGAGCACTCTATTAACCAATAACTGATCAGGGTCCTGGACTCAGCAAGAGCTCAGGATCATTCCCAATTTGTGGCTGCAAGAGGTCACCCATTTTTGAAGGTACAGACAATGATTGTGCCCATCTGTCTTCTCCATCCCAGGTAACAGTTCTGTGAACATTAGATACAAGGAAGATCATGGGTACACATAGTAGCTGACTTGCCCTCAGGTTTTGCACATGGCCTCCACCCACCTTGTTCTGCCCCCTGAGGTGAATTCTCACTGCTGCCCCTTCCCAGCTTAATGATCTACCCTATCCCTAGCCTAGTCCCTTCCCAGATGCTAAAGTCCCACCAACCACAATAACCTAAACTAAAGGGTCTGGGGAAACACCTGTCCTTGCTATCCTCTCTTCCTTGAAGCACGTATTGTTGGCTAGCCCAAAGCCAGAACGAGTGTGTTTTATACAGAGCTTGTTTGCAGACTGCCTTAGTACAGAAGTTAAACACCTGGAAATTTGGAACTTTGGCGCAGCAGAGCTGAGTATGGGTTGGATGTCTTTCTCTGAGGTGATATGAGTGAACATACGTGAAAGAGATCTGTTAGACATCTAGAAACCCTTGTGCATTGCCCTAGATGCAGATGCTGAAAGACGGAGAAATAATTGCAGATGAACACTAAACCACACAAAGCCACTTCAAACATGTATTTTCAAGCAGGTGAAACTCACTTCTGTCACGCCTTGCAGAACTCTCAAAACTGTCTCTGAAAAAAAGTCCAAAAAACCCCCCCAA
This sequence comes from Pandion haliaetus, assembly GCA_013401275.1. NCBI lineage: Eukaryota > Metazoa > Chordata > Aves > Accipitriformes > Pandionidae > Pandion > Pandion haliaetus. The sequence goes on along the minus strand of VYZV01013920.1, from coordinate 65,826 downwards.
AAAAAAAAACCAAACCCAACAAAACAGCTTCAACATATTATTTCATCAATCCTTGTTATTTTTTTCTATTAAATGAAAATGACAGTCCATTCACCTTGGAGTTTTAGAGGTCAAATACTCAGATCCTGAAGGACTTCTACCATTTTTCTCCTCCAGCTATAAAATTCCAAGTTTCTTCCTTAATTCTGAGGAAAAATCTACAAAGTAAAATGTGCTTGTTAGAAAAATATTTCTCTTCTCATTAGTCCCCATTGTTATTGGCATCATTTCATCTGCCATGTTTTGCATTTTAAGCCTTGCTTCAGATACTCCTAAATTCTGCCTGGAAAGTATGAAAATAATTATGAACCCAATAAAATTTGAAGTATAACATATTCTTGATATGATTTTCATGTTTGCCATCTTGACAGATGGGTGTAGTGGAATCTCAATTTTACTGTTACCCCTTTGGAATAATTTTACCTCCCCTTGAGGAAGAAATTAATGAAACTAAGACATTCTTTATCTTGAAAATGTGAGATTTTTTGTCACAGGATGTCATGTGCATGAAGACGCAGAACCATTCTGAGTCACTCCCACAGCTGCACCATGTCGGTTCTATTAGTTCCAATTCAGAAAAACGAAGAAGTAGCACATTTCTCAGAGGCAGAGTATACTGGGAGTCAAGACACAGGAAGGAATTCCTCAGCATAGTCGTGCTTAGTTTGGAGATACATAACTCGTGGCTTTTGAGGCTTAAACAAAAGCATCATGTTGGACTGTCCCCACACAGCATTTATGCATGATTGTTATGTGTATGAACTGAATGAGTTAAAGAGGAATCTTGTAAAATCAGATAATACCTGACTACAAGCTGTACATGCCACTTTGAGGCACTGTATATCACTATATCCATGCACTCTATGTATGCTCCAAAGGACAAGGGAAGTCCTGGTCACGTCATGGAAATGGATCATGCACCATGCAAATGCAGTCATCAGAGAAATTATCTGCAATCTCCTATCGCAGTATTTACAGCACATGCAAAATGAAACTCTAAAACTTTTTAACTGGACGAAGTTGAAGAGCTATTCAGAGAGATTTTAAAAAGCAAAACTTTGGCGTGAGACCATCAACTAAATTATAGGTACTTTCTCAAAGCACAGAAATGCTGGACCTTCTTAATGAATGAATTTTTAAGAATGTTTATATTAAAGCAGTCATATTATTTTTGTTAACCTTTTTTTTAATTAAGATTGCTGATATTTATTCCAAAATGTCTGAGGCAAACACACGGAACTGCAGGTTTCAGCTTGGGTCTTAAGTTTGACATAATTTTAAACATCTAAAAGCCAGCATGTAGGAGACTCCAAAAATGATGAAAGCTGAGACAGTGAGATAAGGCAGAAAAAATACACAATCTTCTAAGGCTGTCATGTGTATGCCATGTAGGGATGCTATACTGTGGTGGGTTGGCCTTGGCTAACAGCTTAACTCCAACCCAGATGCCTGCTCACTTTCCACCTGGCTAGGACAAGAGTGGGAATGGAGAAAAAAACGGGAAGAACAGGAACAAGAAATCATGTGGGTCAAGATAAACACATGAAGGTTGCTTACTAATTACTGCTGTGGGCAAAACTAATTCAATTTAGGGAAAATTAATTTAATTTATTGCCAATTAAACTAGATTTGGATGCTGAGAAACAAAAAGACAAATGTTAAAGCAGCACCTTTCTTCCTGCCTTTCCTAGGCTGAACTTCAGTCCTTTGCTCCAGACTCCTCTACACCTACCATAAGTGGCATGGTGTGGAAGGGAGGAGATTATGGTCAATACACAGCATTTTTTCTCTGCTGCTTTTTTGTTCTTACATCATTTCTCTGCTCCAGCATGGGTTATCCATGGGTTGTAGTTCTGTCAGGAAAATCTGCTCTGGCATGGGGTCCTTCACACCATGCCATGGAGCACCTCCTCCTCCTCTGACCTTGGTGTTCCCTTCTCCGCTCTCCATCCTGCATTTTTGGCCCTTTCAAATATGGTTTTGCAGAGGTACCATCACCTTGGCTGATGGGCTTAGCTATGTCCTTTAGTGGGTCTGTTGTGGAGCTGGATGGAACTGGCTGGAACCAGTTATGTCCATGTTGCGTCCCAAGGTTGGAGTGACTCAGGTTCATGGATTTCCTTTGTCAGAATTAAGGTGAAAAACACCAGGGGAGTTCAACAACAATCAACATTTATTCAACCAAGCTAACCTTGCCCAAATACAAGTGAACTTATCAATATGAACCTTGCATCATGTCATTAAGCCACCATTTGAAAAGAGAAGGGAGGTATAGAAAAAGAAACAGAAAAAGGAACATGAAACTATGTCAGTAAACTGTAAGACACATGCTAACCATACATAGAAGAAAATAAGGAGAGCCCTCCCGTTGAGTCACAAGGTTCAGAGTGGGCCCTCTTACTCTCTAGACTCCTTCTCAAAGAGGAGCCCAGGGGTGGCTCGATCCACTCCTAGTCCCAGACTTAGTCAACAGTTTATGCTTAAAAGGATGAGGAGTAGGGGCTGTGGAAGACAGAGAGAGAAAGAGAGAAAAAGAGAAAGAGAAAAGGAAAGGATTTCACCAGTCCTGGGTCCAGCGTTGGTCCAGCCAGTCTAGAGGTCCAGTTCCAGAGGGTGCACTGAGAACTCATCCTCCCTTCTCTTATATCTAAAGGGTCCACCCCTGTAGGTGGGGATTTGCCATTATTGAGCAAGTGCAGTGTGAGCTCAGGAATGTTTCAGAAATGAGTCAGTGGTCTTGACATGTGCAGTTCACGTTCCCGGGTTTCTCTGGAAATGGGTCAGTGGGCTTGGGGTCATCAGGGAGTTGCTTCTCTCTCTCTGCAGGCATGACTGCTACCTGGCATTTCCTTCAGGTGCATACATTGTGCTTCTTCTCATGGTCGCTTAAGATAAGGAATTGTGGCTTTGGAGAAGCGCAGTCCCACCCTCCAAGGGGCCTTCTACTCCAGGCACATTTCCCTGTTCACACAACTCCAGCGCTTTTACAGTGGCCATCTTCTCCACCAAAGTTTTTAACAAATGTTTGAGACGTTGGCTATAATTTGTCAGATCATCACAGTCCAGCATAGGGCAGCTCCGACCTGTCCTTAGAAAGCCCCTCCCTGCAGCTCCCCCACTACCAAAACCTTACCATGGACACCCAATATATATACCTTCGTCACTGCAGGTTGAAAATCATGCTTTTAACAAATGACATTTTTGCCATGTTTTATGAGTTATGATTCAGAAAGTTTAAATGCAATCTTCGAACTGCTTAAAACCAAAAAACCTATCTTAGAAAGAATATACTGATAGAGAATACAAAGAAATAAATTGTTAGAAAAGTTAGAGAAAAAGAGGAAGAAATCAGACCACCTCCACACACAAAAAAAAAGTAGTAAGGAAATGTCCCTCTGAATGGCCCTTTATTAAGCTTGGTTTATGTACCCCAAGAAATGGTGAAGCACGTGTAAGTGCTCACAGCCATAGTTGGTATAAACCCTAATATGGCTATTATACCAAAAGTAATGGAATCTGTTCTTTCTAGGAGGGAACTCTTACATATCTAAGAACCTTTTATATATGTAATCCACTATATAAGAATTTCTGCAATGCTCACTGACCTTAAGAAACAAGTAGAGAGTGGCCAGCCCCTCAAGGCAGCTAAGGCATTAGAAGTTCTTTAGTGAAGAAAGGGCCAGTTTCAGTTCTGTCAGTATCACCCCAGAGGGTGAAGGTGCTGCTGGAGCTGTTCTCTCCGCACAGTCAGCTGAGACTGCTCCTGGAGCACAATCCTATACAGCAGCTAAGAACAAAGCTGAGATTCAAATAGAATCATAGAATCATAGAATCGTTTCAGTTGGAAGGGATCTTAAAAGTCAGCTAGTCCAAACCCCCTGCAATGAGCAGGGACATCCTCAACTAGATCACATTGCTCAGAGCCCCATCCAGCCTGACCTTGAATGTTTCGAAGGATGGGGCACCTACCACCTCTCTGGGCAACCTGTGCCAGTGTCTCACCACCCTCACAGTAAAAAATTTCTTCTTAGTATCTGATCTAAATCTACTCTCTTTTACTTAGGTTGCGCTTCAGTGAAATATGTTTTGGTTTGTGTGTCTTTCATAACTACGTTTCTGGTTTGTAATCAATTGGCCAACCTCATAATTTGCAAGAACAAACTCAGCTTCTTCCCTAACCTTGCCTAGTAAGAAGCATAGGCCCTTCAATCTCTGTTTCCAATGGACTGACTGGTCTTCCCACCTCAAGCACTGCTGATTCACTCTTAGTGCCTGCTTGTCAACATTTTTTCAAGCTCTGAAGAGCTCTGCACCAAACTGTGAGAGTCATTCTGGGTACTGGTGACATCAACTGTCAGGTAAATGGAGAAAAATGTGCCATAGCCCATGCAGTTCTGTGTTTTGCAATAGCAGGAGTCAGGAGTGGAAAGGCAGTGTTACCTGCACTGTCTGGTATGAGCATAGAAAAACATTAGCCTGTAAAGAAATGTTACCAGCTTGGGACGGTAAAGATTGATATAGCCTCAGTTCAGTTTCCTTCCTATGTGGATCTGTTTTTCCAGACTCAGTTCTTATTCAACACCAACCGTATCTACACTGCATTTATGTGGAGCTAGTTCAACAGTGTGGTCAGCAAGACTGGATGGTGGGGTTACCTGTCTGCTTCACCTGTCTGCTTCACCTTGAGTCTTGTGATACATGCATGTCTTGACATACCTGTCTTGACTACAGCCAAGAAAGATACATACATTAGAAGGTTATTGTTTCTTGTACCAACATGAATGACAACAGGTTTTCCTCAGACATCTATCACATCTCCTGAGGTTGCCATATGGTGGAGTTCCTGCCAAGTTTATTCCTATCCACACTCTAGTAACAACCCCCTTTTTATATTTCTATCAGTCTTTTTAGCCTTCACACTCTTCAGGAAAGCAGATGTTGGGGTACCATCCCAGCAAAGTATCATTATGATTCTTCCCCTGCACAGTGCATTCTCCTTTCCCTTCGGGATTATTTGATGACACATTTCCTTGTTCAAAACTATGGAAGCCAAGAGAACATATGGTCCATAGTTTATAATAAAACCCTGGCAGTCTGCCTCTACGGATGTTTTAGCACATTGTGGGGACTTGACAGCTTGTAACATTTCCTTCTCAGACAGATCATTTCCTGGTAGTTAGTGTTAGCTGTGTTGACAGCTGCAAGTTTGTGTTGTGACAAAGAAATATTTACATGTAATGAATAGCAGTAAAATGCCTGTGTGATACAGCATCGAGAGGTATAAGTGTTTGCACTAAGAGCCGGGCTATTGGCCTTCTTGGGAGACCAAATGAAGAGCTTTCTCTGATCATAAAATGCAAGTTGATTTCCCCTTTCCATCAGGTCATTCATAACCCTTTTTCTTAAATGCAGTGACAACATTCATATAAGTCCATCTTCAGGATAAAGGATTTCCAGATTCTGAGCTCATCTAAGGAAATTTCACATAGAATTTTCTCCAAGGTTATAGATGATATGAAGGTTCCTCTCTAGTCACTGTTTCTTGCCTCTGAGCCACAACTTACTTTCCCATACATTGAGCTGATGCAACTGCTTGCTGCTTTTCCTGCTGGAGCAGTTCCACAAGTGGTTGCATTGAATGGAGGGACAGCAGAATTGTGCCATGTGTAGGAAGGGATCTGCTTGAAGTGAGATTGAAACCACATCACATGGATCCACAGAAAGCATCACTCCATGAATAGATACTCTTGTACCTTTATCTGTCCTCAAGTTTGTATTTTTCCTTTATCTTTACAGTGTTCCTACCTCTTCTGACACTCAAATTATGGTTAAGTCAGTTCCCCCACCAAAAAAATTAGGAGCTGGACTGGAGGAAGGATTAGCTGCCTAAAGAGAAGTGGACTAGATAGTATCATAGAATCATAGAATAGCTTGGGTTGGAGGGGACCGTTAAAGGTCATCCAGTCCAAGCCCCCTGCCATGGGCAGGGACACCTTCCACTAGAACAGGTTGTTCAAAGCCCCATCCAACCTGGCCTTGAATGTTTCCAATGATGGGGCAGCCACAGCTTCTCTGGGCAACCTGTTCCAGTGTCTCACCACCCTCACTGAAAAAAAATTCTTCCTTATGTCCAATCTAAATCTACCCTCTTCCAGTTTAAAACTGTTGTTCCTTGCCCTGTCACTACAAGCCTTGGTAAAAAGTCTCTCTCCATCTTTCTTATAAACCCCCTTGAAGTACTAAAAGGCTGCAATAAGGTCTCCCTGGAGCCTAGTCTTCTCCAGGCTAAACAACCCAAACTCTCTCAGCCTTCCTTCATAGGAGAGGTGTTCCATCCCTCTGATCATTTTTGTGGCCCTCCTCTGGACCCGCTCCAACATGTCCATGTTTTTCCTGTACTGAGGACCCCAGAGCTGAATGCAATACTGCAGGTGGGGTCTCACAGGAGCAGAGGGGGAGAACCACCTCCCTCAACCTCCTCGCCACACTTCTTTTTATGCAGCCCAGGATACAACTGGCTTTCTGAGCTGCAAGTGCACATTCACGGCTCGTATCTAATTTTTCATCCACTTGAGATGCCATAGGGTATAAGGATGCTACAGAGTATCTGTATGAAAATAAGAAATTTGGCATAAGCCCTACATAAGACCCATGATCTTCTAGGTGGGTAGCTGGAAGACAGGCAGAATAACCTGTTGCGACTAATATGTCCCTGAACAACTATTCAGGCAAGAGAACCACAGCCATGTGAAATGTAGCTCCCAGGATTACTTTGGTCTTGGTCTTGCAAATTCCTCTTCAGGGACAGGAACTTGTCTTTGTGCTGCTATTATACTTGTCTTTGTGCTGCTTTTATACACCCAGATGTATAATATGGATAGTGAATAGAGATCAGTTACTTTATATTTTTTGCCTCCCCCCGCCCCTAGGCAAATGCTCCACCTCAGCATCTTCAACAGGACTGTGGTTCTTACAAAGAGCCAGCTGCTCACTCTGGCAAGGTCTTAGTCAAAGGAATGAGACCAAGAGCCCAGAAAAAAGCCTATTCTATTTGATACACCTGGCTCAGGTCGTTCCCATCCCCACCTATTCATTCCTGCTTTTGTCAAATTATCTTCGTTTTGAAAAAGACTTCTCTTAGAATTGTATTTTTTATGATCTGGATTATTTCAGACTTCCAAGTGCAGTCACGGTTCTATGACCATGTAAATCCACAGAAAGGAGTGAATTGTAACCTCTGATGATGGGGAGGGAGAGGCAAAGGAGGAGAGAGGTGCATTCCTTGGTGGGGGAAGGCTGAGGGCAGGAGCCATTAGCTAGCTCTGAGCATTATCCTTGGAGGCCCGGTTCATCTGGGTCCTGTGCCAGATGCCTACAATTCATCTGTTGACATGAATTAGCTTGGGACCATTTGAAGTTTTGTTGCTGTCCTGGTTTCAGCTGGGATAGAGTTAATTTTCTTCCTAGTAGCTGGTACAGTGCTATGTTTTTGAGCTAGGTATAAGAAGAATGTTGATAACACTGATGTTTTCAGTTCTTGCTAAGTAATGTTTAGTCTAAAGTCAAGGATTTTTCAGCTTCTGATGCCCAGCCAGCAAGAAGGCTGGAGGGGCACAAGAACTTGGGAGGGGACACAGCCAGGGCAGCTGACCCAAAGCGGCCAATGGGGTATTCCATACCATGTGACATCGCATCTAGTATATAAACTGGGGGTAGTGGGCGTGGGGGGGATCGCTGCTCAGGGACTAACTGGGCGTCAATCGGCGGGTGGTGAGCAACTGCATTGTGCATCACTTGTATATTCCCATCCTTTTATTATTACTGTTGTCATTATGTTAGTGTTGTCATTATCATTATTAGTTTCTTCTTTTCTGTTCTATTAAACCGTTCCTATCTCAACCCATGAGTTTTGCTTCTTTTCCCGATTTTCTCCCCCATCCCACTGGGTGGGGGGGGAAGTGAGTGAGCGGCTGCATGGTGCTAGTTGCTGGCTGGGGTTAAACCACAACAGTTGCCTATTATCCACAGGTGCTAAACATAGTACAAGGGAAACACAGACAATATCTGCCACCTTATAAGACTATCTTTTGTAGGATTTATCTTCCTAACCCAGCCTATAGCAGATTGTCTAACCTTATCCTGGAGTTATTGTCCTCCAGGGACAGGTTTCTTCCCATCTTACAGCTACTACCTAAAAATTACATGTCCAGTCTCACTGAGACATCCACCGTCCTCTGAAAAGTGAAATGGTAAACACCTACTTTAAGTATCTAACAAAGATGTTTACTAAGAATAGATATCCAGATCTCAGGCAGTTGAAGTTGATTGAATTGACTCAAACCATCAAGTCTTTTCTGAACAAGAAACCTAATGGAATTATTATTTTTGTCCTCTGCTTCCCATGGAAGCTTGTTTCATCTCCCTCCTTCCAACACTCTCATATAGCTCTCGGTTCACTTCATCCTCTGAGAACAAGGTGTCTTGGGCCTAGCGTACAGTGACTGAAAGTCAGCATCTAATTTCTTCAGGATTCAAGCTAGGTTTGTGGAAACCCCAACTTGCCCATACAGGGGCAGAAAGAGGACGGTAGTGCCCTTGAGGAATCCTGCAGGCAGGAAGCCAGTCAAAAACCCAGTAAAACCCAATCAAAGTGATTTGATGACAAAGTGACAAAATCAAATCTCATCTTTAAGACCCCACTATACAGAGGATCGCATCACTCCTCTCAGGCAGAAAGGCCACGAGGCTGGTGCTGATTGCTCTGATGGATACAGTCAGCGTTGCCAGTGCCAATACTCTTCTGTCCCTGATACCTGCTGGAGAAAACTGCCAGGGCTAAGAAGGGGCTGATCTTGTGTAGGTACAATGTGCTGGTAGTTTATTAAAGTAGCCTCCAGCCTGCTGCACTCTATGTCCCAGACTATGAATACATCAAGATACTATTAACTGGCTTCCTAACAACACCGATCTCTGCTATTCTGCATAACTGGGTGCACAAGAAGCCTAGCCATGAAGATCTAGATAGAAGTATCCATCATTTAAATTGTGTCTCATGGGTAATAAGGTGGATGTTAGCTGCTAATATATGGCCTCAAATGAAATGGTCTTTGAATTGTGTGTTTACTAAACTTTTCTCCTCACTGTTGTTTTTTGTCCTTCTGCCTCCAACAAGTCACTAAAGCTACTGAGGACATACGGTGTGACAGATAAAGGCTGAAAAAAATCAAAGCATTTATAAAATTGGTCCTTCATTTGCAGGCTGTGCTCTAAACCATTCAGGTGTATTTTGAAATGACATTTTGAGGAGATGGCTATGTATAGTAATGGCATGCACTACTTATTAAGGAGGGGGAAATTTCAGATTTTGCCAAGAAAAAAAAAGAGGTTTCTGAAACAGGATCCTTACTCAGTTGAAAAGCTTTGAAAAGGGAAGATGGGAAAGAGATGAAAAATTTAATGGCATTGTACCTCACATAGATGACTGACTGCAGGAGGAATCCAGAGGAGCAGAAAATAAGTCTGCATTGGTATGATGTAAGGAGGCAATAAGATGAATAAAATCCAGACAGAGAAAGAGACATAGTCTTGAGAGTGGTGGCGTACTGTGATAACAATAACTGATGGTGCGTAAATTTGACTGCAAACATCTTTTAAACACTTCTGAAATTCACCTTGTTCCCAAGCTATGTTGCTCGCTTCGCACTCCACCTAGGCCTCACTTTTTAAGGTTGGAGATTTCCTGGATTTTGTACCACGCTTACCACAAAGGAGCATGAAATATTGTTGTTTGGCAATGCTGTATAAATGAATTTAAGGGTTTGGGGCTCCATGTCTGTTTATGACTGTACTGGGTGATCGTGGCAAGGTTCTGGCAGCAGGGGGGCTGCTGGGGTGGTCTCTGCGAGAAGAGGTCCGGTCTGCCTGTGCCTGACACTGCTGATTCCAGCCGGCTGCAGCTGCCTCTGCAACAGCCCCGCTGCAGGACACAGCTGAGCCCCTCATAACACAAACAGGGTTTGCTATAACTTAACATTAAAACGCGACAGCTTGAGGCACTGCATGGGTAGCCTTCTCTTCTGCCAGCCCTCATGAAAAGTTCTATCACATCAGACAGAGCAGAGGAGCCCAGTGAGGATCCAGTGGGACCACCTGGCACTGGCTCCTCCGTGGCCCAGCTAGGCATGGCTCCAGGACCTGTAGGGCCTCCTCTCTGTGGAGCGGGGCCTCTTTAACACTCCCTAGAAATCAATGTGTGTCTGTCCTTGGAGCACTGGCCTATTTGGCCAGAATCACAGAATCATAGAATAGTTTGGGTTGGAAGGGACCTTTAAAGGTCAGCTAGTCCAACCCTCCTGCCATGGGCAGGGACATCTTCAACTAGATCAGGCTGCTCAGAGCCCCATCCAGCCTGACCTTGAATGTTTCGAAGGATGGGGCATCTACCACCTCTCTTGGCAACCTGTGCCAGTGTTTCACCACCCTCATTGTACAAAATGTCTTCCTTACATCTAATCTGAATCTACCTTCTTTTAGTTTAAAACCATTACCCCTTGTCCTATTGCTTCAGGCCTTATTAAAAAGTCTGTCCCCATATTTCTTCTAAGCCCCCTTGAAGTACTGAAAGGGTGCTACAAGGTCTCCCTGGAGCCTACTCTTCTCCAGGCTGAAGCAACCCTACCTCTCTCAGCCTGTCCTCATAGGAGAGGTGTTCCATCCCTCTGATCATTTTTGTGGCCTCCTCTGGACCTGCTCCAACACGTCCATGTCTTTCCTGAGCTGAGGAGTCCAGAGCTGGACATGTTATGTGTCTCTCCTTAGGGCAGCGGCCTATTCAGCCTGGGCTAGCAAATAGCACGTGTCTGTCTGTGGAGTAGGGCCCTGTTCAGCCCTCCCTGGGAACTAATGCGTGCTTCTCCTTGTCCTATGCTGTTGCCTTCCACAGAAACTGCCTGAGCACGCTGCCAGGCATCTTCCTGGACCTGTACAGCATCAAGTTGCCTAACAGACACAAACTGCACCAATGACACTGTAGCAGTCTGACTGTAGTGTTCTTTGTCTCATCTTACATTTGTCCCTGGGCAGAAGAATAACCTTTGCTCACATACCTCATTATGACCTCCTTCATCTTGTTCAGTTCAGCTAGCAAGCCAGATCAAGACCCTTGTGCTTCAGTGATCAGAGAAGAAACAGTTATGCTTTCTGGATGCTGCTCTTTGGGCTCTTCACACAGTGCAGACAGGGTAGCATTCTCAGATACATGGTCCACTGTGCATATATCTGAGAGCAAATGTGTTTGCCTTGGAGCAGGGTTCTACTTGGCCCTCCCTAGGAGTTAATGTGTATCTCTTCTTGGAGCAGGGGCCCATCCAGCCCATGCGTACGTATAGGGGCTGCCTATCTGTGGGGGCAGGGTGCATTTAATCCTCCCTGGGAATTAATACGCGTATGTCCTTGCAGCAGGGACCTGTTCAGCCTGTGCTAGGAATCAGCACCTGCCTATCATTTTTGCAGGGGCCTATTCAGCCCTCCCTTATAATTAACATGTGTCTGTCCTTAGAGCGGAGGTCTCCATGGGTATTATTGAACATCTCTCCTTGGAGCAGGGGCCTATTCAGCCTGTGCTTGCAAATAGGGCCCACCTGTCTCTGGAGTGGGAACCTATGCAGCCCTCCCTGGGAATTAACCCTTCTTCTCCTTGGAGCAGGGGCCTATTATGTCTGTGGTAGCAAATGGTGCCTGCTTATCTGTGAAGTAGGGGTCTATTCAGCCCTCCCTGGGAATCAATGCTTGTCTTCAGCCCTCCCTAGGAAATAACGTGTCTGCCAGTCATTAGAGTAGAGGCCTCCCTAGGAATTACTGCACATCTGTCCTTGCACAAGCACTTATTTAGCCCCCCCCGGGAATCAATTCATGCCTATTGCAAAAGCATGGGTCTATGCAACCCTGCCTAGGACATAATGTGTGTCTCTTTGTGGAGCTGAAGCCTGTCCACCCCTCCCTGGGAATTAAGTGTGTCTCTCTTTGGGGCGTGGGCAAAACAGATCCCTGCAAATAAGCCCCTAGAGAATAGCACCTGCCTGTCTGTGGAGTGGGAGCCTATTCAGCCCTCCCCAGGAATTAATGGATGTGTCTTCCTTGAGCAGGGCTGATGTCACCCTCCCTAAGAATCAATGCGTTTCCTGGAGCAGGTGCCTATTCAGCCCACACTTGCACATAGGGCCCATCTATCTGTGGAGCATGACTGTGTTCATCCTTCCCTGTGAATGAAGACGTGTCTGTCCTTTTAGTGGTGGTCAATTCTGTTAAGGGATCTTATGAGATGCAGCCACCACCTCCACGAGCGTTTCTTTATATTTTCTCCTCCTCATACCACCGTGTGGGGGAGGAGTGAGTGAGCGGCTGCGTGGTGCTTTGTTACTGGCTGGGTTTACACCACGACAAGGTTCAACCAATAGTGAAGCAGAGCACATATACCAGAGACACACACACACAGGGACACATACAGGGAACAGTGACATGGCCAGTCACACTGCCACAGACATGGCACTACCTTCAACAGCACCCACATAGGGGAATCACATAAAACAAAATAGACAGCCAAGTTCCCTCCTTCTTGCTCCTCTTTTTCAGCTGGTACCCCTGCCCAGACCTTGGGCCCTCTTACCTGCTTCATGGGTCCACTGCTTGCCAGTTAGTCCAGCTTGATGCTCACTAGCAAACATGCACACACACTCATCATCACACACTTCACCCTTGCAAGTCCCCCTGGGCATACTAGCACAGGCCCTTGTCTGCCTGAGTCCCCGGCCCAGACCTGAGGCCACCCTACTCACCAGGTAGTCCAGCTTGAAGTTTGCTGGTGAATAGCTCCCCCACCCCCCACCCCTCCCCATGCATACCAGGTTTGGGGAAGATACAGACAGTTGCCCCCCCTAGCAGAAGGCACCAGGTACATGGGCTGTGACATGCAGTCCTGGACCAGATGCTGGTGTTAAGCCCCTCACCCTCCTCACTCACGCCAGTCCTTCCCAGCTGCTGGTTTTTGGGACACAGAACATTCCCACCCCAGTGGCTGACAGCCAAGACCACCATTTGCTCCAGCAGCTGAGGCTGAGACTGCATTCACTCCAGTAGCTGACACCATGGGCCAGGGGTGCCTACACCCTGATCTGATTCCAGTAACTGGTATCTAGTCCACTCACACTAGTTCCCCCAGTAGCTGGCACTCTGGGCACAAAGCCTGTAGGACCAGAGAGCTGTGTCCCATCCAACTAGGGACCCTCACTCACTTCATTAGCTGATACCACAGCTTTCATCTGTAGCTGGCTCTTAGTTCCTGCAGCAAACATATACATGGGATAAAGAGTGAGATTATGCAGAGACATAGTTGAGAAAAGATTTAATAAGAAGATAGGACAGACTGGTGATCAGGTTGCAGGGCTCAGCCAGACAAGCATACTGACTGGCCCCATTTTATATGCAACAGGCCACTTTTATACCCTTTTCTGTCTAGCTCCCCTCTTTGTTCTTCCTTCCTCCCCCTTCCCCCTGCATGTCCCTCCTGTGTTTGTACAGCTCTATCAATTCCAACACCCCTCTCAAGCCACTGTCTGTGGTCTCTCCTGGTTTACAGTCTTACCAGTTGCAAAGTCCAGGTTGATCTTCCTGGAAGTGTTGCCTGTAGTTTCCTGATAACCCATCAATTAGTACAACTGGCAAGTTTTTTTTCTTGTCATTGTGTCTGTGTTTCTTTTGTCAGGTCTGTGTCTCCATATATTTTGGTTTCTGTCCCTCCCTCTTCCCTTGGTTGACGACGTCCCTGATCAGATAACCTCGCTGCAATAAATTCAGGCCTCAGATGGAATCCAACAGCTGGAACCTGAAGACAGGTATATTCAGACTAGAAATAGGATGACAGTTTTTAATAGTGAGGATAATTAAGCAAATTAGCTAGCAAAGTTTGTGGGTCTGCTTGCACCATAATGGTCTCATCTGGATTTGAAATACAGAGAGAGTAGCTGTAGGACCAGAATAATCTCAACACTAAGCTCTTCCAAAAATCCACCTTTAATTTTGACAGAGAACTTTGGTAGTGCCTCAAACATTTCTCCATCATCGCCCTTCTAAATTAATTCTTTTCACACTGTTGTAAAGCAAAACAATAATCAGGTTTTATCTCATAAATTGCAAAGAGGATTCTGATAAGCTAATGAGTGAGGAAGCAAAGGAAGTAATTTAGGAGGAAGCCCTCCCAGGATCACCTGGCATGGGCTCAGGACAACATGCCTTTGTACAGGCTGGAGAACAGAATCACCCATACACTGTCGCATTAGTTATGCAAGCAGTAACTAACTATGATGGCAAAAATAAGACCTAAACAGTGGGTGATTCTGCAGTGGAAGAAGGTACACCACCGAGGTGAGCTTCTGTCTGCAGCCATGCCTGTGCAGTCACACTGAAATCAATGTGGTTGCATGGCTACAACTGAGGACAGCCTTTGGCGTAGTGTTCCAAGAGGTCAGTCACATAAACAGAGCAGTTATATCACTCACACTAAATAACATTTGGAAAATTATTCTTTCAGAATCAAATGAGCAGCTCACTCAAGAGATGCCAGTACTAATTTCTGAGTGCCTCCTTTGCATGTGTCCTCACAGTTGTGCACATGAATTAAGTGTGCAACTGCATACTTACATGTTTCCTACGTCAATCCATTATTGAGTATCTCTTGAGCACTTTTTGTATAAGTTAAAAGGGAAAAACATTTAAAGGTGAAGTTCTGGGGGGACAGGTGGGGGTAAGAACTTGTCATGAGGGCCTCGTTGTAGGGTTATGGTGGGTTGACCACAGCTAGCAGGTAAGCCTTCACCCAGTCACTCACTCCCCCACAGTGGGATGGGAGAGAGAATCAGAAGGGCAAAAGCAGGAAAAACTTGTGGGTCAAGATAAAGACAGTTTAATAAGTAAGGCAAAGCAGCACATGCAAGCAAAGCAAAATAAGGAATTAATTCACTACTTCCCATCAGCAGCCAAATGTTCAGCCATTTCCAGAAAGCAGGTTTTCACTGTGTGCAATGGTTACTTGGGAAGGCAAGTGCCATAACCAGAGACATCCCCCCTTCCTCTGTCCTTCTCTGAGCTTTTACAGCTGAGCATGACTTCATATGGTAAGGAACAGACCTTTGGCTGACTTGGGCCAGCTGTCCTGCTTGTGTCCTCTCCCAGCCTCTTGCCCACTCCAAGCCTACTTGCTGGGGGGGGGCAGGGGGGAGGGAGACACTGGGAAAAAGAAAAGCCCTTGACACTGTGCAAACACTGTTCATCAACAGCTAAAACATTGGTTTGTTATCAACACTGATTTGGTCACAAATCCCAAACACAGTCCCCTACAGATTGCTGTGAAGAAAACTAACTCCATCCCAAGCAGACCTAGTACAAAGGTTCATTTTTTCTTTTAACACAGTTGGTAGTACAGTTAATGCTATAAAACACTGCTGACAGATGCCTTTCATGAATTCTACCAAAGCCTTCTCCGAGCTCTGTTCACACTGATCCCTCCACAGCCAGCAGGCTGCATTTTTATCCCCAGCAGCTGCAAGGGCAGGGAGACAGAGAATGTATCTTTACTGACAAGTGGCTGGACAGTGACATGCCTCTCAGTTCCCCTATTTCACTTTCAAGATATTTTGGTTACTTTACCATCCTGTTTACCCAAATTCAGTTAATCGAAATTCTTAATTAAATAAGGATTAGTTTTACCCCTCAGGACTTGACAGTACTATTTCCTGGATCCAGAAAACCAGAAGTCAATATGCCCTGGACAGCTTCCCAGCACAGCACTTGGAGAGAGCCACACTGCAGCATGCTGAAAGCCAGTTATGCTCCAAGTTCCCACACATCTCACACTCATATAAGGGATGGCAGAGCTGGCTTTACAACTTTTGTTTCTTGTCAAGCATTTAATTCAGCAAACTCCCAGTCTCCTCCTTAAGTTACCTGAAGGTATATAACCCAAACTGCTCTTCCAGATTTTGAACATTTTAAGGAATTTGAGTTAAAAAAGTCTGTATTTATCTGAATGCTTTCTTGCCTTCCTGTATATCCCACCTGAAAAGAGCAGCAGGTGCAGTATGTACAGTCAAGGCATCTTTCACTACTTGTCTTTATAAAGCACAGATAGCTTCTGATACTGAATTTCCAGTAACATGCTGTGACTGGAAAGGTCCTTGCTTTGCATTTGTTTCACTTTACAGCATATAGGACAACTCACCAGAAGCTTCTACTGGGCAAATGCATTTGCAGTGACATCCATTCAGTTACAGTACTTCTGTTCCATGAGATGTCCTCAGTGATGTTGTGCTGCATGCAGATAGCCAGGATTGTTTTGCAAATTTTGTACCTATGTCTTTCTAGATGTATCTAGAAGTATGTATCATCTAAATCCTGTGTTTTATAAAGTCATAAATTTTAGTTTAAGCTCCACCAGTATCTGCTTTCCCCACAATGTGATGAGGCTAGGTGTACTTATTACCACCTCCCTAGGACTTCAGCCACTCTTGTATAGAATATATACAGTAAAGATGAACACTAGCAAAAGTTTTAACTAGATTTCAAAATAGCAAAATATTACATTAGTAACAGTCTAAATTTCAGAAGACTGTCCTGATAAAAAAAAGCCTGGAGTGCATGATTTTGAAAGCAAATTACTCATGAGACAGTTTTACTCTTATTATCAGACATATTATCTACATTAATTTCTGTGTGGCCATTTGATGGTTTCTACTTAAAAAAATTACAGTGAAGTGAATACTATACATAAATGACATTTGAAAATACCTGCTTAGTGTGTTTGCTTCTCATTGGGTTTTTTTGTCTTGTCTTCTTTGCATGAAGAACTCCATTTATGTGAGGCATAGATTAGAGTTTTGCCATGGAAGATGATAGCTGAAGTTTTCAGAAATTTTGCCAAATTTCAGTGCATACTGAGAAATTCTACCTTCAAACGTTTTGGAAACAAAGTTTTGAAGCCTGTGTAGCAAATCTCAACCTGCCAAGTAAATTTAGGCTGTTACACATATGCTACATAGGTTACAGAAAAATTATTTTAGATGTTTTACAGATATTTTTCATGCTTAAAATACTCAGATTTTGTGCTCTTTCACACATGCAGCTAGATGCCCCAGTTTTCATTAACCCAAGTTAAACTTAGAAGGATGCATAAAACCTCCTCCAAAGTCTCATTTCTATATTGAAAATGTCACTTTCAAGGACAATATTCTGATATCTTCAAACCTCTAACGAATATTACATGTCTCCTTCAGAAATTCCAGCTCTGTGCTTCCCCATGATGCAATACAGTCTCCAGCCTTACAGGATGATGAGGCTTCAGACCTTGAAACTAGTATACTGGAAACACGTTACTGGTCCAGAAATTAGTGTTAATCATCTTGCAGTGGAGCTGATCTAAAGAATAATTCACTGTAGGGAGAACTCATTTATCCGCAAGGACAAACAGAACACCATTTTCTAACAGGGAGTATTTTAAGAAGATTGGTTTTTATCCTGCTCAGGAGACTGGAATATCAGAAAAGAAATGTATTAGCAAGCAAATGTGACTAGAGTCAAAGGAAATACACTACTAGTCTCTTCAACATGTGATGTAATTTTCCAGTTTGACATGTGACTGCTCATTTTTCTTGGAAAGTTCCTGCTATCTGGTACCTTACAGAGTTCCTCTGCTTCTGTCTTCTGGTTCCAGGAAAAGCTTCTTGTGGGAATCTATCAAAGAACGAAAGTAACACAATGCATACTGAAAAAATGCCAAGAAAAAATTATCAAGGGACAGTGAAACTACTATGTATTAAATGCACTGTTGGCAGCAGTGCGTCTAAACGTGCAGGAGAAAAACACAGGATGAAAGTATCATAAGTGCTTACAGAACACACTGATATTTCAACGTAATGAGCATTTAATGTCTTAGAGAACTTTCTACAGAAGCAGAGAAAAAAGATGCAAGGTTGTTTATATGGAGCAAACTCCTCAACCTAGCCAATAATTACTATTAAAACCAAAAGGTGGCCCCACTACTAAATAGATAGGTATTGGGGGTGGGGCTTTCTAGTTGTATGTTTCTAGTTTCTAGATTCTAGTTGTATGGCTGGCCTGGCCGAACAGGGAGATTTTGCTAGTACTCAAGAAAAAAAGGAGAGTTTACCATGTTTGGAAGAAAGGGCAGGCAACTCAGGAAGAGTACAAGGATCTTGTTAGGTCATGCAGAGAGGAAATTAGAAAGGCAAAAGCTCAGCTAGAATTTTGGCCACTATTGTAAGAGACAACAAAAATGTTTTCACAAATATGTTAACAATAAAAAGAGAGCCAAGGAAAATATCTATGCTTTATTGGAGACAGAGGCTAACATTGCCACCAGAGATGAAGAAAAGGCTGAGGTACCTAATGACTTCTTTGCCTCAGTCTTTAATAGTGAGACCAGTTATCCTCAGGGTACTCTGCCCCCTGAGCTGAAAGGCAGGGATGGAGAGCAGAATATACCTCCCATAATCCAGGAGGAAATAGTGATCTACTACGCATTCTGGACTCTCACAAGTCTATGGGACCAGATGGGATCCATCCAAGAGTACTGAGGGAGCTGGCAGAGGAGCTTGCCAAGCCA